>JANHFX010029224.1:48520-84309 GCA_027560015.1 Chloroceryle amazona | reverse complement strand
CAAAAGATCTTTAACAAAAAAGGAAAAAATAAAAAATAAAAATAAAAAAAAGTCAGCCGGAATTTTTTTTTTTTGCCTTTTAACAACATAATGGAAACAGAAACCTGACAGCTGGTTTTGCATAGTTAGCCCAAAGCTCTTGAAGCAATTGCCCCACGCGAGTCTCACCTGCCCTCCTCGCCCCACAAAGGCAAAAAACATCACAGCACCTTGGAAATCAGAGGCACAAACTTGTTTCTGTTTTACAAATAGGGCTGTGCGGTACTGTGGTTTATTTGTTTAAAAAGAACCTGTAAAACATAGGATTACGTGTTTGTAAATTATATAGCTACAGATTATTATTATTTCTTTCCTTTTTTACACTGAAATTTCAAAAGCTGCAACATCAGTACACACCAGTGTCATTTAGATACTTTATTGTCCCCAGCCAGTCTAATCAAAATCATGCTGTGATAAAGTGATTGCATACACTGATATCCAAATCTCTTCAGGTCTTGAGCTTCTTCCACGTGTAACTTTGCTGCTTGAAAAAGCTTAAAGGGCAAAACAAAGAGGCAAATTATTCTTCCAAAGCTACCTAAATGAACACAGCAACATTGTACATTGGCTACGATCTTCCATTCAAAACCTGCCCACGCTTCCTGGTGGTTAACAAGTATTCTGCGCACAGCCCTAGTTTACAAGTGGCAATTTAATCGTAACACTTCAGTTGAATTTCAAGAATCTAAGGCATTCTGCCTTAACAGCTTAATTTAAAAATACCTATACAGGCAAAAAAACCTTTTTGAACCCGACATAAAAAGGACAACAGAACTTCAGGCCAGGCAGCATTGCTTTAGCTGAACAGAACTGGAAAAGACTTTTTAATACTTCTGTAATATCCAGAGCTAGAATTGAACACCAGGGTTTAGCACAGCCAGGGTGACCTGCGTGCATTTGGCCGCACTTTACAATGGGCAGGAGGTTTAGGAAACAAGTATATTTTTTTTTTTTCCTATTTCAGGTTTTTTTTTAAACCTTGTATTTAAAATACAATCAAATACCCGTATTGCAAATTCTTTACAAACATTCCACTCGTTATCTGACTTGACGGACAGAAGTGTATTGCTTTGTTAAAACCCAGGAGCTGGAAATACGCAGTTTGTACGTTCACGCCAACGGAACGCCTGAAATTTCAAGTACAATGAGAGTGTCAAAAGAACCTACTAGGCTAGTTGGATCCCTTTGGCCATAGCTGAATACCAAGGGGATGTCCAAACCTGACTGCAAAACACTCCCAAGTTTTACTTCAAAGGGAAGGGGTTGAAAAAACTTTTAAAAATCCAAGAAATATTGGAAGTTCTAGAAAATACTCTGAAGGTACTAGCAGAGATCAAACCCGTTGTTAAGGTTTCTTGCTTTTGTATTGTCACCGAGTGTCATTTCAATGCTTGAAACAAGTATTTTTTTTCTTGGAAATTTGTGGATTTCAAGAGCCAAAAGAAAAAGTAGGAAACAAGTATGGCCGTACAGAACATCACGGGAACCGTTCTTCCAGAAGCCGGTGCAGAAGTTCAGTTGTCCATTCTATGTGGATTTTAAAAACAATACAAGACACTTGAATAGTCAACATTCATTCACAGACTTAAGGCAACTGGTTCATGAAATCACTGCTTTCATAAATGCAAACTACCGACAACGGCTCGTCTCGCGCCCAACAGGTCACAACCGTTACAAGGGCAACGTCTCGGTGGGGTTCTTTCTTGTCTGATGGGAAGATTGTTTGGTCTAACGCTAGTGAGAAAGTCTTTGAATTTTTTCAGCCATTCCTATCATACCTGCACAACTAACTACAACCTGAATACTTCCCTGCAAACCGTATTTGGAGCCCAGCCGCTCCAAACACGGTTGAAAATACTGCTCAGAGAACAACTTTTTGGCAGCTTGCAGTTTCATTATTCTGAAGTCAAATAGAAAATTAAACATTTTTAATTTGAAAGTAAACGTTAATGGACTAACCAGAATCCATAGGTCCTATTTTTCCCCTGTTTTTTTTTCAGGTTTGTTGGGTTTTGGTTGGTTGGTTTTTTTGTTGTTGTTTTTCTTTTGAATCGGACAGTTTTGTCTTTTGTTGTGGCACAGAATTGTACAGTACTGAGGGAAAGCCAACTGCTGAGAAAACAAAACGGTGATGCCGTCGGGAGTCACGGTGCCGGCGAGCAGCTGGAGCACAGCTGCACTGCGAGGGGGGCAACTCCTCCTTCAGGTTGATCCTGTGCCGACGACAACCTACCCACTGCCTGCGTAGGCTGGGCCTGCCCTTCTAGGAAGGGATTTGTTAAGCTGCTTCACCAATGATTTAGACAAGGATGACAATCCAAGGCCATGGCAACAAAAAAAAAAAGAAAAGAAAAAAAGTTTTTGCCAAGTCGTCACGACTTTGAGACAAATAGAAAAGGCAAAGGGCATCTGCTGTTCAGAATTTAGCACGGGGCTAATTAGAAGCACCAATTACTCTGTTTAGTCTTCTCTGATGACAGCCAAACATAGCTGCTATTTTTGTGTCAGTAGATTTCTGGTGTGGATAATAATTAAAAGGTGACACTGGGGGGAAAAAAAGAAAAAAATAATGAAAAAAGGGGTGCCTTGTTCTTCAAAGGCTTCAAATATTTCTAATTTCTTCTTTCGAAAGGGTACCTGTGACACTCCAGAAGATGCTAAGCACGTTCTCAGATTCAGAGATGAGATTTACTCAACTCCAAAGCCAGAGGACCAATTTTAGTCTAGGTTAGTAACTTCTGCTCTTCTGTGAAGACTCAGTAAAGCTCCCAGTCTCTACCTTACACCTTAGGGAAAAAGAAACACACAGCAGAGTTCCAGGAGAAAATACTGTCTGCATTTTCCCATATCAAAGAAAGGAGAGGGCTTCACCCCAATAGGGTAAAAAAAAAATTAATTAAATTCTAAAAATATCCTTTACAGGTCACCTTTAACTGAGTTCCCTGGTATATCAGATACCATAGGATTAATACGTAGGGGTGGGTTACGAAGCCTGCATTTTATTTATTGCCCAAGTTTGCAGCTTACAGAAAATGTTTCATCGCACAGGCACGGTGGCAAAAACAGTATAACAGCCGATGGTCAACTCCATTTGGTGAGTATACAGTAGCAGCAATTAAAAGAAAAAAAAAAAGTACTCCAAACAGCTCAGTACAGATCCAGCTTACCCAGATGGGGGCTTTTGAAAGAAAAGAATCTTAAACTAATAAATAGATTTCCTCCACATTCTCCCAAGGTAATGGTTTTCTGAAAAACGAGAGGCATGACAGTTGTGCGTAAGCAGAGACAGTAGAACTTCATCTGTCTAGAAGAGAAGGTGCTTTAGATCTGTTAGCCACCTTATTTTCTCCATTCCATCATTCCCTAATACTCAAAACAACTGCAGATATGTTCAACACTGTGCCCCAAATCCTATCAGTGAAACAACCATGTAATTAACCCAAATCATCCCTCCCACAAACGCTTAAACCTTCTGAGCATGACAAAATGTAACACAACTTAATGTCGTTGTGGAGACAGGAACCCAGCATCTTTGTTTCAACTTTTTCCTTTGTTATATATTACAGTGCTCTATAAAATTTTTCCTTTTTCCTTTTAAAGCATTTAGACAATACAAGACTAAAAGATGTCTGGAAATACGTCTTATACAAAAATGAATTTTTATCTTAAAATAACATTCAAAAAGGCACTTCATTCTGTAAGAAAAAATTCAGAGTCAGGTCAACTGCTCTAAGCAGGGGGGTAAAATTGTCTGCATAGTGGGAGGGGAAGAAAGGGAGAGAAATTCAACTGCTGAAATACAAGCTTCTTTTTTTGGCATGTTTTAAGAAAAGCTGATCCAGTAAAAGATGTCCATTTATGAAATTCATTAAAAGAGTCCCATTTAAAATAGCTTTTTTTTTTCCTTTTTTTTTTTTTTTTTTCTTTTTTTTTTCCTTTAAAAAAGTAGTCTGAACACATGACCTTAGGAGTCAGGCTTCTGAAGGCTTAATAGCATCACTCATGATTGTCCTTTGTGTCCAATGTAACAGGAAGATCGAGAGTAGCACTTCTGACAGAGGTGACCTCCCCAAAGCTTACATTTGAAAGAGCTGAAAAAGACGGAGACAGCCTCTAGCAACTGCAATCTGGTAGCAGAAGTCAGTCAAAGTTAAGGGCTACCTGTTGCAGAGTTTATGAAGCATACTGTAAACTTCTTCCTCTTTGCTTAGTCCTTCAAAGAAAGGAATAAGATCTAGCAGCTCTGTGTCTGTCATGTCATCAAACCAGGACTGCACAGGCACCTGAAACAAAGCAACCAACAAATACTAAGATGACTTCATGATGCAGAGAAGACGTGAGTTTTGCCTATGTAGATTCTATGGTTCTATCAGGGGAGGTTTAGGGGTTTAGGAGTTTTATTATGGGAGTCCCCATAATACCTGGAGGGGTTTCAAAGCTGTGGAGATGAGGTACTGAGGGACATGGTTTAGTGGTGACCTGGCAGTGCTGGGTGAACAGCTGGACTTGATGATCTTAAAGGCCTTTTCTGCCCTGAACGATTCCATGATTTTAAGATTCTAGATGTCCTCTAATACTCCTGCCATCCCAGCAAGGCAAACTGCTAGTCACCAGCATTCCAGCAGAGCTCCAGGTTCAACTCCACACGTTCTAGCGTGCAACATCAACCCCAAACCCAACTGCAAAACAGCTGACGTGCAGTTGACCTTTTCCTACATGTCCAGGTACCCTACATGACCCAACACCAGACAGCTCCCTTTGCTCTGGCTCCTGGAGACTGAGAGCAGAAGGGAAGGAAGATGCAGGTTATGAAGCCGTACCGACAATTTGCAGGCAAATCTTTTTTTCACCTGTATGCATGGCTGGTGTGAGTCACTAAACACAGGCATGCAGCAACAACCCCTTCTGGCAGGAGGTTGTGGAGGAAATATTTAAACAGTGAGCACAGAACAGTTCTCTGATTAAAACAGAAGAGCTTGAGAGCGGGTTCGGAAGCTAACGCGTACAATAACGCTTCCTCAGTACGTGGGCTGGATTTGGGGAAGGAGTTCTGTCTATCTGCACTATGGAAGTACACTGAGGTCTTTTCAAACCTACCTTGGATCTTGTTACAAGCTCTGGTTTCTGCAGAGACTCGAATATCAGTTAGCTAGCAGCACTCTTCTATGATTAAACCACTCTGACAAGGCCCTTCATTTCATCTCCCAAATTTCTACAGCTCATTATTTTCTTGGCACTGAATTCCAAGATACCAAATGACGGCCTGGATCAGGTTTTTAATTTTAACCATGAACATAAATTAGAGCTACAGCTCTTGGTTATTATAAATCGAAATTTTAAGCCATGTGTGGCACCAACCAGAAAAATGATTTCACCCAATCACTGAGGCCACAGCAGTATTGAGATCTGAATTTAAAAGCTGATTGCTGAAAGAAAAATAGCTCATGTTAAAAAAAAACAAAAATAAAAAGCTATTCTGGAGAGGTGGGACCATGGAAAGGAATGTTCCTGATCAAAATTTCTTACGTTAATTTTAACAGTTCACCAAAAAGGCAGCCTGAAAACATCAAAGAAAACACTGCGCAGCCTGGTTGTTTAGAAGTCAGCAGATGTAAGGGGAGCTCCAGTTTGCTATCTTGGAAGCTACAAATCAGATGTGAGCATCTGTATGGATTGCAGCAATGGATGGAGCAAGTGCCAGACCGTTCCATCGTAGCTTGAGTCGACATGAAACAGAGTGAAAACGCACACTGCTCCAAATCCTTTCCCTTGAAGTACTGCTGCCTGCCTTTTATCCTTCTTCCTAGAACTTGACGAACTTGTTGACTACCACTTCTAACTATGAAGCGAGTTACGCTTCTCCTTTAAGTGTTTTTTTGTGATAACAACACAACAGGATCTTGGGTTTTCTTTGCTTCCCCTTAGCCATGAATACAGAACTCTGATAGTAACCAGTAAAGCATTAATTATCTTGTCTAATAAAATGTTTTCATTCGCACGATGATAAAAAGATGGCAGTACCAACAGCAGTTCAAATAAACCATCTTTTCTGGAATCACCACTCCAAAGAACAAAAACTGTGCTGGAAGGCAGTTTTGCTTTTTAGAGCTCAGTCAGTTACTTGGGTTCTACACTGCTTGGTGTTTCTCAGAACTGATGGAGGACTTGATGCCAAAGGCTAAAGCTGAAAGCAGATGAATAATCACGACACACCCTAAGATCAGTCTGCCCTAGTCCTTCACCATTTGGCCCTGAACACCAGAACCTACCTGCACTATAGGAAAACACAGAAACGAATACAGCTAGTGTTCTGAGAGGCTATTTTCTGAATCAGAAAGTCTGAGCAGAGGACCAGAAAGGTAAAGTTACGCTCGAATACTTCAAATAATAAAAATACTTACTGCATTTTCAGGATGGAAGATGTAAGATGCAGGAGAATTATCTACTATAATAACTTTACTCAGCTCACGTCCCAGTCGGCTCAGATCCTTCACGTAATTTCCTCGGTGGAAAACACAGGATTCTCTAAAGAGCCTTGCCCTGAACACACCCCAGCGATCCAGTAAGTCGGCTACTGGGTCTGCATACTTAAAAACAGAAGTTAGAAACATGCAGTTAGCAACGTGCAGATGAGGCTAATTTGCAGAACTACACAATGAAGGGACACAGAATCATTTGAGATAAAATGTCCTTTCTTCATTTGCTTCCCTGCTCCTCGTTAATTAACTCGCATGCCTGCAAACCTGAAGTGATTAACAGAGCGAGCTACGGCAAAAGTCGGACGGTTATCTCTCTGTGGAAGGCTAACTTGCACTCTGAGGTTTTCTGTGATTTATTGATTAGGTTTTATTCTCAGGGCCAACTTGTGGGTAACTCTAAGTTGATGGATCCAGAGATCTCACCTAACATTCCCATAAAACCAGCCAATGCTAACAGAAAGTCTATAGGAAGCCCTTTCCACAGCCAATTCATTTCCATGTGCCTCTGAAGATAAGCTGCAATGAACGCATCTGAGCTTGAAGTGGGGATGATGCCCTTGGAGTAACTGGGTCAGTAAGAATCTTAAGATTACCAAATTTCATAATTGGGCCATAAAATATCAGACAAAGATGTTATCAAGAAAAATAGCCATGTACAATACTGGGAAATTCTCAATTGCTATACAAGATGATAATTTGAGGCACAGCTTAGAATCCAACAATAGATATAAACTCTCCAAGGAGAAGTATCAAATAAACCAGAACATGAAATAACCATGTACTTGCAAATGGTCATTATAACTTATTTTTGCAGGATAGGAGTTATCATTTTCCTATATTTTAAATTAGAAACAAAATTGATGTTGAAATCAATCATCTTTTGACTATGGAAACCGCCAGACATCTAACTGCAGTGTGAAATTGTGCCATTATTTAGGATTTTTACAATGTGACTGAACAGAACGTGGTAAAAAAGAGTGCAGGGAAGAATCCTCTGATAAGCAGATCAAACAGGGCCCTGTCCCCTTCCACCACCTCTACACTAGGCTGGAGTAAAAGCTTACTGTGCTGGAGTAATATTTAGAAATAACCAATATAATTTTACATAAAAGACACCACAAATACAATACACTGAAAGAAATGAAGACTTGGAAGATGTCTACTACTGTAATGTCTACCACAAAACTACCTACAAGGTACTACTGCTACTGGAGACCAGAGGGCACAAAATATTCCTGTTGATGTTTCAAGCTTTACAAAACATCTGATTTTCCCAACTCTGGGTTGCAATTGCACCTTGACAGAACACAAACGTGTTCCCAATTTTCAGATGCACTAAATGTCCAAATCACTGTTTGATCACGTAGATAGTGTTAAGTACAGTGCATTTTATTTCATGCCCAGCTTTAATATACTGCTTTACTCGCACGCTATTTGTTCTTATTTCTCACTATAACCATGGTAACTTGTAAGCCTTTCATATTGGCATTATGAGCAATGCATGGAGGCTACATTATGAGACAAGCCCATATGTGATGGTGTTACCATGGAAACACTTACCCACACACTAGCAGACAAAGTACACACTGTCAGACAAAGAAGCAGAAAAGAAGGGGAAAAATTAAGATAGTACCAACTGTGGAAATAATTATCCATAGAAAACCCAACCAAAAGTCCACTGACCAGCACCGTAAAGGCTCATGAAATGAAGAGGAACAAACCTTGGCTAGACTGGCTGTGAAGAGTACACATTCAAAGAGCTCTCCCATCCTCTGAAGAAACTCATCCACATGTGGTCGTTTCAATACATAAACCTGGAATGATAACAACTATTTTGGTCACATGGTGTTTAAGGTAGAAGGAAAAGAAAAGAAAACAAAACCCCCAACCACTCTTGTAATCCTAACACTTGAACGAAAGTTAACATGGAGCCAGTTCAAATGAAAGAAAAAAAGGATGAGAGATAAAAGTAGACAACCAATAATAAGAAATTGGAATGCACAGGCTGCCAAGATCCACGCTTATTATGCAATTGCAAATACTATGCATCATCTGGAGTGAAAAATCTCATTAAAGGCAAAGAGAGACAGTAGGGCTCCTCCAGAAGTGAGGATTCAGAGCTCTCAACCGAAACGATTTTGGTGCTGGTGTCTTCAGTCTGAAGAGCTTTACAGAGGAATAAATCTGATGAAACCTCTCTGATGACAGGAATTGCACAACAGGGAGCTGTTTTCTTCCTGTGGCTAATTCTTTCATTTTTTAAATTCCAGGCACTAAGTACCGTGTCTCACTACGGATCGTTATCAGTCATCTGGCTCTGCAGAGCCTTCACCAAAAAATTCTTCATAGCATCACGTCTAGCAAGTGCTGCTCTCCAAATTCAGTAGCAAAGTCTACAAAGTCTTCTGCTCTGACCTGGCCGCAAAGATGGTCAGCACTCAACACCTCTCTCCCCTTGAGCAGCTTGGCTGCAGCAACACCGCGGTGCGTTTTTGCACCGAGAACAAGGCACAGCTTGGCTGCCTACTGTCAACAACCTGACTAATGATATTAGAGCCTCCTTGTCCCTCTCTTCAGAGCAAGGAAGATGATTTGCATGCAGAGAAAATACCAAGATAAGATAACTGCTGCTCAGAAAGCTGGCAAGGAGTTCACGATACACTGGGAAGCTGAAGAGGGAAGTCTGCTCGAAAAATAGTTTTCTATCTTGTTTGCACTTAGATTAAAAGTTTGAGAGAAAACACTGGCAGCATTTTATCTTCTGCATTTGGCAAATAATCCTTAAGACTGGAAACTTCAAGTGCAGAAGTCTGGCATATAACTGAATGCAGGAAGAATTGCAAGACTGATGCAATTCCAGGAATTTCTTTCTTTGATATGTGGAACTGGATTAATAGTATGTATCTTAGCAGAGTCAGATTAACAACGAGGTAGAAAACGTAAGGCACCCAGAGAAAAAGCCTGAAGGGAGAAAAATATGGAAATCCCAACTTGAACTGAAGTGTAACAATTAAAGGCTTTAGCAAAAGAAAAGAAAGTTGCGTAACATGGACTTGAAATTGAAAACCTAAACCTGAACCTGAAGTTTTATTAAAAGCACGTGTGATGGCACTGTACCTTAATGACCAAAGCACAAATGCTAATTACTTTTCTGCTTTATTGCAGCTCATAGCATAAAGACATCATCTGCTTTAAGTTAGTTCGATGAAGTTTAACTCAACTATTTCTGGCCCCTCGAATTGAAGCAATGCATTCGAACTTTGATATAGATAATAATTTAGGGCCTAGGCTTATTTATTTACTTTTGAAAAAACCCACAGCAGCACTTAACCAATCAATTAAATGTGACATTTTATAAATTAAAGACAGTTAACAGACGTACCTCAACACCCCTCTCTTTCCAGATAGGTTCCAGCTACACTTTGCTGAACTAAGCAAAGTTTCCTATAGTTCACTATGCATAAACCACACAATTTCCTCTCCTGTAACAACGCAATTAATTCTTTACTGAAATCTTACTACACAAATTCATTCTGTAGTATTTTCTTTTCCAAATTATCTCTTCAAATTTTTATAGACAGAGGTGGAAGGACAGCTGCAGTTCCTCTACTTTTGGATACCCAGAAAGAGAGCATCCGATGCACCGGTTAGAAGAGGAAAGAGAGCAGGATGCCAGTTACTCCTTAACTCTACAGCTCAATATGAAGTTCTTAATTCTTTAGCCTTAAATTATATTCCTACACTTATTTTCGAGAGCACAAAAGGAACACCCCAAAGTCTTAAAGTTATTTTTGGATAATTAATGCTGGCATGTAGTATTAGCTTCCCTTTTAAAACCTAGTGTTTTCAGCCACAGCAAAGCCAGTTTCCTCTTCACTCTCCATCCCGATCTACGCCTGTGTCAGTGAAGTATTTCCATTTGGAATGTAGTTACAAACTCCAAGCCAAGGATATGAACTTCACTGCTTGCAACATAAGCCACCTCCTCCACAGAGAGAGCATACAGTAAATCAAGGCAGTAGCTACAGACTGAGAGCTCCTAAACCACAGGCTTGTGGACAGGAGTGGGTTTATAAAAGCAAGTATTTGCAATATGCGCTCTTTTGGCAATCTGTAGGCTCTCCTCATACAGCAGCTAGTCAATATGAGCTGGAAATACTCAGCATTTCAAGTGGCATTGTCTCCCTTCTGCAGTTTAGATCTTCTGATCCAGCACAGAGCCTCCAACTCCACCTCCTCTACTGGAGTTTCTCTTGCTGCGTTGTCCTAAATCTTACCCATTGGGCTCTTGCCAACAGATTCGCTTCTCATGTGAACTGCCTTATTAATAATAACTGTGATCTCTTAGGGTGAGGTCCCCCTTAACTCTCTCCTTCTCTAAAAAGTCTCAACTCAGTCCCACATTTCTTTTCTTTTTTTTTGTTTTGTTCTTTAAACGACACTGTTCTTTTTTTAGAGCCACATACATTTCTTAATACTCTGCATGGTTATTCTCTTTGAATTTTGGGGTTTTTTTTTTTGAGAAGTCCTACTTAGATCCTGGAAGCAACTGCAAGTGTACTGGTATCCTGGGCTACAAAATCTCTTTGGTTTACTTCACATAAAAAGCTTTCTTCAGCTGACAGTGCAGCTCTTTTCTCCTCTTCCTCCTCATTTGGAATTTTTTCCCCCCTTTACTTTGTTAGCGGCTGGACTTGAATCTCAATGCCACATGGTTATTTGTGGCTTGGCTTTTCCCTCTGTTGCCTGATGTCTTCAGTTTTAAGTCTCTAGACTAACTGGCTCCTGGCATTTTGCTGAGATTTATACACTGTCTTTAGGGCATTAAAAAACCCAACAAACCCGTAAAAAGATCCTTCTAGTTTTTCTGTACTGTATGCTCGCTAATTTCTTCCTTATCAGAGTAAGAATTTAGAGGAATACAGTCCTTTTAATTAATGAATTTCTCTAAAATGAACCCTACTCTTAAAATGTCAAGGCACAAATGAGGCACTAGGCGTGTTTTCACAGGATTCTGCACTTACAGAAGCTAATGGCAGAACACAAGTAATTATCTTTAATTGTTTTCAAGCGCTTGGTATTTCCACATGCATTTTCTATACCTCAAAGCAGTCTTAACCTAAAAAGCCTCGGTATTTGTAAACCAAAGGAGAAACCCAGCTCAATCTTAAGCAATTAAATAGGATACAAAGAATTGCCTTTCAAAACCAGTTTTACAGTAATGAAATCTTCAAGTAACGACAAAGAAATCTGGCTGTGACAACTCCAGCTCCTGGGAATCTCCTGTTTTGTGGCTGGGTGCATCTTCTTAGCAGCGAGCAAAAAATAACACGCGTCCTTGAGCCTCGTCTTTCAGGTTCACGCCGTTGTGGTTGCCTCCCAGTGCAAGTAACCAAGAATAGGCCAGCTAGAATGGATACAGCCTATCCTGGATTACTTGAACCAGGCCACAGCCTTCTGCAAGAAAATCGACACATTCTGTCCTTTATAGAAAGGATGTTTATTATTTGAACAATGTTCCCCCCGCCCAGTAAAAATATTTTGTATATTTGATCCAAAGTATACATGCCAAGCATTTCTTTAGCTTCCAACAAGTAAATAAAAGTAATTCTTAACTGAATAAAACAAACCAAAACCCTACACTTCAAAACTGGCGTCACTCAACAAATTATATGCAAGAATAAAACTCCAATTAACACCAAATCAAACTTTTCCTGGCTGCCCTTTTTACTCTTTGACACCGGGACCAAGGCGCAAAGGTACTGCAAGTCAAGCTGGATAAAAACCAGAGGACCACCATACCATAATGATCTGCAGTCCTTGGGGATTAAAGCGAAAGTTAACACACAGTTTATCATCTGGGCTTTGTGATCGCTCTGCCCTCGGTAAATGGGAAGCGAGCTCCCGAAGAGAGGACGTGTTCTTGCAGAAGCTACGTCAAGGGTACCAAACAGGTTGAACATCTTTTCTCCAGCCACTACTTTCACCCTCAATAAGCTCCCTTTAAAGAGCACTTTCAGTTGCAACACATTTCACTGCACTTCCCACAGTTTCTGACTTCTAATTTGGTAGAGCAGGAGACCAGCTCTGATTTCCTTTTATTCAGGGAACCAGAGAGAAATGAGAGAACTGGCCAGGAGAGTGTCAGCTTGCATCAGAACTGCCCTTTTGTAGCTGTGCCATCGTTTCCAGCACAAAGCGTGGGATTCATCTCCTGTAACTTTAGCTGCCCCGTAGACAGCCATGGTCTCTGCAGGCATCTAAAGACCCAGAACAGAAGGGAAGAGAGGTAACTCCACATAGGAGTTATTTCCTTGTAAAATAAAGTGACAAAACCTTTCCAAAGAAAAGGTAAATTAAACTAGTGAAAGAAAGATGGGAGATGGACAAGGAGTGCTCAGAAAAGCTATTCTTCAATCTAGGGAAGCTGGGTTACCTAAGCACCCTTTAAGATAAATAGTGATTTGAATTGTCCTCCCTAAAGAAGAACAAGAGCTTTGGATTATAAATGATTTAAGGGAAAAAGAACGCCCCAAACTAAAGACAACCTTTTATGAATACCTCAAAACATGAAAACATTTACTGTGAACAAAACTTATTAAAGAAGTCATTCTCAAAACTCTTTCAAGTGTACAGCAATTGAATTTGCCACCTCTTGTATTTCTGCTATACGAGATCTGAAGAATGTTGTGTAATTTCAAATTTCATTCTGAGTGGGCACTTCTGAAATAGTGTTCTCCATTTGTTTTCCATGGAGTTCTGTCTAAGGCAGAGTCTTAAATACAACAATTCTCCATCAGCTGATCTCTTGCTAGGTAAGACAGCAGGCTTACTGGTAAAGCAGGGATAGGCACTATGGTTCCACGACTTGTCACAAATCTCGTGACATTTAAAACAGATGCAAGTATTTGCCAATGCCAGTGATTAATATCTGAGTACATAAACTGCTTAAGAAAATGGGCAAGCATTCCAGAAGCAACGAATTCTGACCGACTACAAAAACTGTTGATATTGGCTCATTTATGCTGTAAGTGGAAAAAAAACCCAACCCAACAATTACAGGTTTGAAGTGGGAACCAGTTGTCAAAGCTCTGCAGCCTGTGTTAATGCACATCAGACTAAGACACTATGCCCACTTTTGCCCTTTAGATTATCGTAGTTGAAAACCAAAAAGATTGCTGGATGACAGTACAGTACTTTGCCTACAGAACACAAATTACAAAGACAGCAATCCAAGATTGTGCCTGTTCTGCACACTGTATAAATTACCTTTCAAGGATCAGAAATCTCTTACAATTAATTTAATTTCTACCACCCAGATGTGACCGAGGTATTTACCTGTTTCAGAGGTTAAGAACTTGAAATACAAGGGGATTAATATAATTTCCTTGAAAATTATGCAGGAAGTCTCCAGCAAAGCACAGTCAGAGACTAACTTCACTTGACCTTCTCCATCAAGAGCATCCTTCTTCCCATTCACGTTTAGGGGATGCACAAATCCAGTCTCTCTGAACAGGTTTTTATTTATTTATTTTATCCCCCTCCCCGTGAAGCCATTTTGAGTACCTAACTGCATTATGCTTGAAGAAAATGAACTGTGGCTTGTGAATTGTGACAACTGAAAGTGGCTTGGTGAAGAATCTGAAAGTTTGCAGCAGGGAATGGAAAAGCAACAGGGTTTTGAAGTTATTGACTGTAAAGCCCAAACAGTCTTTTGCTGTGTATTGTTTCAAAAAGTAAACATATAATCTTGACAAGCTAAGGGATCACAATCCCAAATGATTCAAAACTGTTAGGCAACCTATTTTATTCCCTTTCAAAAGCATTCTAGAAAGTTTTAGGAGAGGAAATGTCTGTGTTACAGCACCAAACACAATTACAGCCCACATCAAATGAGGACTGACTATCACAATACAAACCTCCCAGAACGTCATTTATGTGTTTTAACCATCCAGCTCTGGTGAACATTACAGGTTTAAGTACCCTAGATATTGAAGTTTTCTACACAAAATGGGCAAAGTGCAAAAACTGTCACAGCAACTATCACTTTGAACCGCATTTCAGTTCACTGACTGGTATTTAGTAATTAAATTTTAGGATTGAGAATTACACGGATGGTTTTCATAACAGAAATCAAACAAAACTATGAACGCCCATTATGACTGATCAGTTGTTCCAAAATCAAAACACCAATCTATCTTCCCTAGTAAAAATCATTCGTATAAAAGACAACATTTTAAAAAGTAAAGTATTTAAGATCTCCATGAAATCACATCCAGGGAAGATTTGCAGCTCCACTTCACATTAACCAGTAAAACCCGTCTCCAGCAAGAACTTCAATGTCTAGCTGAAGAGGAGAATTTATGGCACTGTAATTTATTTCATTTAATGTTTTCAGAAATGACTACTGATTAAAGACATCAAGCTAAGACACATAAAGGGGAATGATTTTCAAATTACAGGTATTTTGCATTTACTGGAAACCATTTCAATGAGTCTTAAGTGAAGTTCTTAAAGAATAAGACACAAAAATTAGTCTCCTTGCAATTTTGTCCAGCCCTTTTAAAGATGATGAAGTGTATAAGAAGTCCTATCAGAGGAACTTAAATTACTTACAGGAATTAATGGGGATAGAATTTAAACATAAAAAAGAAATAAAATAAATGTCTGTTCTTCCTTAATACTTTTATAAAGCTTTGTCCAGATGAAAATCAGCAGCCAACTTATGTCCTGTTTGTCCATGGATTGAATGAGAAACACAGTATTCAAGTAGCTTTTTCTGGGCCTAGCAATTTTTGAAAGCTTATCCTTAGATGATGTTTGAAAATGTTTTACAACCGATAAAGAGACAAGTGTTGAAGTCCTGAGAGAGATGTTCTGGAGAACAATGCTAAAGGAACAACAGCACTTACCTGATGTATGGTTCCATCGATTTCAACAGGAACGATGAAATCAGCATTGCTAATTGGCTAGAAAGAATGACAAGGAAATAAATCAACATTAAAAATAAGATCATTAGAGGGGAATATTTCAGAGGCGTGAAAGAGAAGAGTACTTGCTTCTCAGGAAGAAGTTAAGAAGCATTATTGACTGTACAGATCCACTCTGTGTGCGTGTCCTTTACTCACCCATCAGCAACCTTACACAGCTGGATTCACCAGATACTGCACTTCCCTTCCCTCATGTTTTTAAGCTTCATATTAAGTAATTTTGCTTTACTGCTTGAATACCTCCCATTATCACTGAGCGTGTTTACCAGGAAAAATATCTGTTTGGGTAACTCCTTCATCGAGTCTGTGTGGATGATGACAGGGAAATTCAGCTACGTGCTTTGCATATCCTACCTTGGATCATCAATTAATAATTAATTAAAAATAAAGACAGTGCTAAAAGTAATACCTCACGGTTGTATTTGAATCCGGAGCTGTAACTAGACTTAAGTCATACAGTTAAATGATTCTGAAGATGTGACACCTCAAGAACATACTATGCCAATCAAATTAACCATGTACGGTTGCATTTTAATTCAAAAGGGAAGAGCAGGCAGACTCTGTCCAAGTCCTTGAATTCATTTTTCTAGCCTGTTTTATTCAACTTATTTCTTAAGACTTACTGTGAAAAACCGTAGGTCAAGTAAAATTACTTTGGAAAGGAAAAAAGTGTCCTTGTAGCCAGTTTAAGAGCACACAGTCTCATCTTGGCTAGACAGCAGTGGTACATGGGGAACACACTGCTCACAATGTTTATGAGTTCAAATGGACATCAAACTTGGCAGAACCCATTGGTACAGCTCATGAATTACGTCTGTGATTAAAAAAAAATCCCAAAAACCTCATGTAAACATGCCCAGCTGAGGTCTGTTACTCATTCCACGATCTGCGCTTGGAAATGGTTGATACACGGAGCTGCCAAATACAGTTTTAAGATGACTGATTAACAGACAATACACTTGATGGCTAACAGCCTAAAATGAAAGCTGGGAGTAGTTCAGCTGGTAACTTGTATGGCATTACTAAGCTAAAGCTGGAATAGATCTTCAGTCTGCTCTGCTAGACTTGTACTTTCCCACCTGGTTTTCTGCATCCGCCAATAGACTGATCTCAAGTCCACCAAGGAGATGAGCCTGAAAAATCTGTGAGACTAGAAACAGCCTTCAAACCAGGAAAGCAGAGGAGCAGCCAAGGGAAAGCGACTGAGAAGCAGATGACAAACTGGAGAGCCTAAGCAGGATCTCTGTGAAAAATGGTAGGAAAACCCCAAAGAATCCTGCACTGTGGAAAAATGAGGCTCTAATTCCACTGTCAAACAACCTTTCTGTGAGGAGAGCAAAATGACCGTAAGAATTTATAAGGAGGGCAACATCCTCTCTCAGTAGCAAAGTAATAAGAAAGATGGTTTGACTTGATGTCTTCAAGAGCTGTGTCAGGGGGGCAAATGAGAAGCTACACTGAATCTACTTGTCCTGACAAACCAGTATTGCCATCAAACCTCCAGAGCAGATGCTGAAAACTCCATCCTGCTGTACTCGTACCAACTAAAGAATTCTTCAAATACCCACGGTTACAATTTAGACATCAAGCAATTTCCAAGATTCATCCTCCTTTCTGCTTCTGAAAAAGTCAGAGGGGAGGTTCCCATCTGCTACCTGCATGATGCCCCTCAGACAGAAAACAACACTGCAGCCTCTCTAACAGCCCCAGAACAGGTACGTTCTGAAGCTTCACCTTAAAAGAAACCCAAATGAACTGTCAATAAGCCTCAGCCACCAGTTTTCAAGCTGGGTGCCAACTCTGTGCAGACTTTGAAAAGACCTGCACGCACTTGAAGGATTTCTATATGCATGACTCCCTAAAGCAAGATAAATATTCTGTAGCAGCAGAAAAAAACCCCAACCAGTTGTAAGTTGCTAAGGTTTTGAAACCCACCGATAAAAGTACAGCCAGGAGTGAACTTTCTCAACACAAGCAACACCAACCAGATGCCAGGAAAAAAACCCCAAAACACAACACGTTCTGTTCAGACAACTTCACTTTTGCTAACAAAAGTCGCCCTTAAGACTTTGTAACACTAACCAAACTACTCTTTCCTACTTATTTGCTTCTCCCACTTACACTTTAGGTACTATGTAGATCTCTTGTTGGCACAAGCCATAAGAAAGAGAGCCTGGACTGGGCTTCTGGACTTCATCTCGATGGGAAGATGGGAGAAAACTCTGAGGCAATTTGCTGGGTAAAGGTTTCTGGGGTTGCACACGTGAAGCACATACATGCCTCCAGTGGGAACCACAGGGACAGAGTGGGAAAGAAGACAATGTATTTCCATGGAAAAATCTGTACTTTGGTTAGAACTGTTTCTATTTAATAAAAAACTTCAGAGTTTTGAATGTTCTAAAAGCATTTCACAGCCAGTTTTGAATACGACTACATTCCAGACTTGCATGTGGTTTACTTCATTTTACACAAAAACATGTTTACATCTTCTTGATTTAATGATTCCTGATTTTTTTTTGCTTCTGTTATTGTTTTATGATGGGAATGATAACTATAATGGCTATCTGTTCCTTTTTTACTCTTGCCAAAGCACCCCAAACTTTATTCCTTTAATATGCACTTAACATGAAAGACTAGTACCTCCTTAAAGCTTCACGAATATGCAGGGGCATAAAAAGACAAGAATTACCCTCCTTCAGATGTTACTGCTTTCATAAAAAAGCACTTTAAATACTCTGCCTCTCTGGTTGGGTTAATAAAAAATAAAATCTGCATTTGAAATATGAAGCCTATTTCATAACAGAATTATGAATTGTAAAATATCATGTGTTTTTAATAAAACTTTTTGTACTAAAAGTCACAAATTGATGTATGCTTTTACAGTTTGTAAGTGGGGACCTGCCAGGGTAGAGCAGCCGTGTTTTAGGGAACAAAACAACTAAACCAAACAGCTAAAAGAAGCTGCAAAAGTAACTTGATTATTGAGGCAGAGAGCACTTTGCACAGAGGTGTCATAAACCCTCTGCTCTTCTGGAAATCCACTGCTATTTTTGATGACTGCCCTGACTTTGTTTCAGCTGAAATATTTCCCTTCATGAAACAAACCCCAAAGAGCATCACTGGCCAGTGCCAGCCAGTAAACATCTAAAGCCATTCCCTCCAATGTCTGGTTTGCTCTTAACATGCTCCCATGACAAGGCTTCATGTTGAGGTAGTGCCATTGTAGCTCTAAGACTCCTAATACCACAGAAACTCCACATTCACTCCAACACTACTCACTTCACACAAAAAAAGGACCGGTTTTCTTTTCCTACCATTCTTCAGTGTTCAAGACTATGCCGAATAATCATTTGATTTTTTTTTCTATCTATTTATCATCATTTAAATACCCTTAAACCATAATTTGAATAAATGATGTAATATATGAATAAATAAATTAAAATGAGCCCACTAAGCAAACACACTGCCATAAAACCTCAATCCTACAAGAAAGGATTTATACCAAGTCAGCCATTAAACACCTATTTCTTTAAAATAGTTAAAAAAACTCAAACCACCCAAGCTGAATCTCATTCTGTCTCAAAAACCAGAAAAAAAATCACAGTACCAAGTTACCCACAGCATTCAGAAAGCAAACTTTTATTTTTACACGTCTGAAAACGCTAAGCCTGATACTTCTTTATTTTTATGTAAATTTAGGCTTTTAAATTCAGCTTTCCCTTCCTATTTTTGTCTCTTATTTTAATGTAATGAGGAATTTGAATTAGGACGGCATGGTCCCTCCCTTCCCAATCCTGCTGTGTTTCTAATCTCCCTGAAAAATTCTCAAGCGCAAGTTCAGTCTGGGTATAGAAGACAAGGATCTGGCACTGAGGTTGAGAGGTTCCTGTCTGCCACCACAAATTGTTTTATGCCATTAAACACAATAAAGGCAGAGAAGAATCTTAAGTTTCAGTTTGAGGCACAGGAATATTTGTTCTAGTATCTCCATATAAGGTCTTCTTTAAGTCAACAAATACAGGCTGTTGCCAAATTCTAACCACAACGTGAATTACAGTTTGCATATTTAAATGCTGGCAACTAAATATTTGCAGGATTAAAATGTTGAGTTTATGCCAGCAGTGGAAAACAGAGTGCAGCAAAAACTAGGGAGGCTATAAGGTCGGTGGGAACTCTGTCTTGCTACTAGGAAGGAAAGATACTATTGATTCTTCTAAATCCTCCAATCAAAGTATGAAACTAGCAGATGCTTTACCATGTCTGACACTTGCTAATCAGAAATGCTACCAGGGCTCTGAGCCAATTTAGGTTCTCTGTATTTCTGAGGTCTCCTATTCTGACTTTCGCTCTACATAAATATTAGAAAAATACCCTTATTTCCACCATGGGAACTGCTTGAAAGAATCCAGCTCAGAGCCACAAAGAGGATGAAGGGAGTGGAACATCTCCCTGCTGAGGAAAGGCTGAGGGAGCTGGGGCTCTTTAGCTCAGAGAAGAGCAGACTGAGAGGTGAACTCATTAATGGTCATAAATATGTAAAAGGTGAGTGTCAGGAGGATGGAGCCAGGCTCTTCTCAGTGACATCCAATGACAGGACAAGGGGCAATGGGTGCAAGCTGGAACACAAGAGGTTCCATGGAAACATGAGGAGAAACCTTCTCATGGTGAGGGTGACAGAACTGGCACAGGCGGCACAGGCTGCCCAGGGGGGCTGTGGAGTCTCCTCTGGAGACATTCAAACCCCACCTGGACACGTTCCTGTGTGACCTGCTCTAGGTGATGCTGCTCTGGCAGGGGTTGGACTGGATGGTCTTGCGAGATCCCTTCCAACCCCTAACATTCTGTGATGTTGGAATATGAAGGCTCATCAAAGCTGCTTTGAGAAGATGACTGATCCATCAGCAACAGCTGAATGGTATTTGCTTTCCTCATATGAAAACTAACTACTTAAAAACACTTTACTGCTGTCAGGACAGCAGCTTGACATGGAAAGCAATCTTCTCCAGCAAGAGAACACAGCAATCACTGGTGCCCAAAATCTACTGGTTTAAGGTAATTCTAACCTAGCATAAAAACTGTGCTGAGTCTCCACTCTCCTAGACGAAGGCATCATTTAAACATCAAAAAGGAAACCATCTATTTTCAGAGCAGCAAGTTTTGTACCTGTTAAAATACAGGTCCCTGCTGGAATAGTTGCCATTTCAAGTCGACAACTGTTCCAGGGCTCGTTGCAGCCAGAGTGACTTTCTCAGAACCAAATAAATAGCAAAGTCTGTGCTACTCCCCTTACGGCTAAATTTGGATGAATAATCATAGAAGTAACGATGAGAACTACCAGGCAACGTGGGAGAGCCTGCAAGACTAGTTCATGTGTAAAGAGGCTTAACTAAAGTTCCTAGAACATTCACTGATGGATTCAAGTTTCAAGAGATCGTTTTTGAATTTACTTACCTTAAATGAACTGTGCACTAAAGTTTCATCTAAATCAATGACCACACACTTCTTCCCATAGTCTGATGCTGTCAGTTCTGGCAGGAGGTATTTAGCTGGTGGCTAAAAGTGGAAAGAAAAGAGGAAGACAACAAAACAAAACAAAACAAAAAAGTAAAACCTCTATTGAAGGGGCACTCTTCTACCAACATCACTGTTCTAGAAATTATTAGGAACTGAAATACAGGATTTCAAGTTGAATGCTTTTCTGGGCTTATCATAAGGATGGAAATTAATGGCTCATGCAATACCCATACAAGTTTTATTTTATTATTATTATTTTAATTAAATGAGAGCTCTTTAGAATGACCTCCAAAGCATTGGAAATGAAAATGGTAGAACACCACCACTAGCTAAAAGCAACAGTGAAAAATAGGACAATGGATAAAATGCTCTTTTTACCAGTAGCCTTCCTCCTAATGCCTCAGTTTTGGTTGCTGTTGTTGTCCTATTCACAGCCAATGCCATTTCCAGCCATATCACACCGATGGGCATTTACACAAAGCGTTATTACTCTTTGCCATGAAAGATGCTGAAGTGGAGAAATCAATCCTGAAGGAAGACCACCTGACCAATTTTATCTTCCAGGACATGTCTCCACTCTCATTTATACCACCTTGTGAAGGTGCTGACCAAGAGCAATGTGGATCACGTTACCAATCAAGGTATTAAAACTCCAGTGAAGACCCTCAACTAGATCCTTCTAGAGTGTGCTGCCCTTACTGAAAAATGGGACTAAGGACATCAACGGACAATTTTTCTGAAGGCAATTCAGTCACAGAGCCTTCTGATTGCTCAATCCCCACTTTGACATCCCAATTTGTTATGTTACTTTAGACTTCAGTACTGGATATTTCCTGAAATAACAGAAATGGGGGAGAATGCTTCTATTGGGAGTTGAAACTCTGCCGCCCCTCACTGAAAGAGGGTTTGGGTTTTTTTCTGAGGGAAGAGGACTAGCTTTAGAAAAGTATCAGTAGGGGGAAGTTCAAGACTGAGAGAAAATTAACTTAATGAAGAACTGGATACAGAACTCTGCCTTCATTCTTTTGCTGTCTCGGTATCTGTTCAATGTTGCTCTGGTAAGGATGAATTTAGCATGATTTTCATTCCTTTCAACAGATTTTTTTGTAGAGGTGCTTGCAGAGATCTGAGGCCACCCCTCTGCAGACAGCGGGTGACAAACAGATGAGTCAGACACTCTCTGGACACCCTACAGCAGCAAGTACCAATTAGTAACCACCGACTGGTTTCAGACGTCATCTTCAGTCAATAGATACTGGCCAGGGATGCCTAATAAATTCTTGTTTAAATGAAGGAACTAACAAATGAGATTATGGACTTAAATAAAAGTGTCTTTAGCTAAAGTGTAAGTTAGTGGGAGATTTTTAGGAGTGCTCACTGAAATGGATGCAGTTCCTTACAATTAACATCAACAACAGTTTTCTCAGCTGCCAAAATGGAAGCTGCTTTGCTTACGAGCCACGTGTCTCAAATCTATTTTCTCTCAGCACACATCTAACAATGACCTTCAAGAAGAAACAGCTTCTGCTTCATGCCTGTGAAGTATCCATCCATCACAGTAACCTATCCAGAACATAACTGATAGGGCACACTTCTAAGTTATAGACAGTCCCATGTATACATTACTTCAACTGCTTGAACTCTACCTCTGCTTGTCTGGAGCTAGGACCAGATAAAAGTAATTCCCGTTTCTCACTCCCATTTCAAATTCTAAAAGGCAGTCCACCTCAATTTTCCATAGGAAGAAGGATCCAGACTTGAATCCTAATGGACTACAAGCTCATGGAAAGAAACATCAAACCCATTTAAAGCCCATGATCTTCAGAACACATGTTCTGATACTGATTTCTTGTCTTTGAAGAAGACAGAAAGATAGAAACAGCCCAAGGAACCTTAAGTGGACTTTTTTTTAAAGAATGGTTCAGTTCATTTTTGTACTCTTAAGACTGTCAGCATTTAGTTTGAATTTTTGACCAAGTTCATCTGCATAAGCAGTTCAAAGCCAGAAATTTCTTCTGCTATGTGAATTCTTTTTCAAACTGAAAATATCTGTACATATGGAACTAAATATTCTTTCATATAAAGTATGCATATGCAAAACAGGAGCACTCTTATCACAGATGTCTTTGGTTTTTATCTGGACACTAGTATGCTGGCCATCAAAACCAGGATGGACATACACCAAGGATTATAAAAACATGAGAACCTTCAACTCTTGAGAACTCCAATTCCTTGGCTGCACGGTGAGAGAGAACCCGTGCCCACCTTCTTCACCCACCTGCAGCTCTGCTTTCTCCAGAGAAAGGAACAAGCTTACCCGTGGCATAGACACAGAGATGCTGGACACTGCTGGAGTTTCTCTCCCTTTTCAGTACTGCCTTAGGACATGATGTGTAATTACTGATTTAACTTTATCTAACAAGACTACACCTCAAGTTTTCTTCCTGGGAACATCTCCCGCTAGGGCACCACAACCTTCCTACAGGCTTTGGCTTCTTGATTTCAATCTGATCCTGTTTTCAAAGACAGCTGGTCAATGGTTTGCACATTTGAAGATCAGAAGAAATACCTTTTCCATTTTAAAACCTCCATCTCTGTTGCTCTCAGCTTGGAAAACGCACTTGCCCCCTGGTGATCTAGCAGGGATAAGGACTCGAGTCTGAAGCTGAAGGCACTACAGGTTGCGAAATGGCTAAACATCTGGTGGAGGACTTTGGAGCAAGGATGGTATTTTTGAGGCTTTAGGAACTTAAAAGGATTTGTACGTAGGGTATCAGTCCATTTCTGCTGTTCAAATTTGCTGATCTAAAGGAATTTCCACGTGCCAAGAGTAGCAAAGCTTTTAGGCAGAAACGAGCTTTACTCGGTATCGTATTTTCATTTCCTCACTAACGGAGACATATCCAAGAAGAGTTCCAATTACCAGATTTCCATCACAGTTAACAGCAAATAGTTACGGATCTTTAATAATTCCTCTTTTTAAACCCAGTAGCTTTAAAGATATCCAAGATGATTAACGAGAGTATTTAACTGTGGCTAACAGCAATTCGTATTTACTATGCAATATGCTCCAAAAGACTGCAAACTTCCACAGAACTCAGCAGAAAAACAACACGTGGTATCTCAGTACTGTTAAGTCCTAACTCGGTCTTCCATTCCAACAAGACATAAATTGTATACAAGTTAAAGCTTTTAAACTAGTCACTGTTTGGGATTTATGCATTCCAGCCAGGTCTCATGGCTGATCAGCTTAACAGACCTTGTAGTGAAACGACTGCTGCACTGCTTCAGTCCCGTGGAAATAGTATATTCCCTAAGGAAAAAAAAAAAAAAAAAAAAGGGGGTGGTGGTGGTGGCAAGAAAACAGGACTTTTGGTTGAAGCATAAACAGCCGGTCAACACAAATCTTTCAGAAATTTACTGTATAAAACAATCAGAACCTTTCTTCCCTGTAGGCCCACGTTTCCCACAGAGACAAGTATCAAAATTAATAAGCCCTTTCTTTGTGCACTGGAAATTTTGTCTGGCCTAAGTGCAGAGTATTAATTTGCTGGTTGTGTTCCCTCAATTCACGTTTTTTGATTGCACTCTAGGTAGCTAACAGCTTCTCTCAGCAGTTCTGGACAGAAATACCCTACTGGAAGATAAATGACTCCCACTAAAAACACAGCTGCCCAAAGGTGCTGGCTCCTGTTCTGACACAGGCAGCTCACAACATTTCTTGCCCAAATTTCATCTCATTCATTTAATTTCATTTTCATTTCAAAACATTTCTTGCAGTTTTAACAAGAAATTGTCTACATGGAGGTAAGAACAAGTGAAAAAAAAACCCAAACAACATCCCAGTGCTAAGATTTAACTTTTGCAGGGATTTTGAAGCCTAATTCTGGTACCAGTCTTTAATACTGGCATTTGAAATAGAACATTTCAGAAGGTGCAGGAGTATGGTGTATCTCCAGCTAGCTTTTCATTCAACAGAATGAAAACAAGGGCAGAACTTGCTAGGGGTCTACTTTGATTTCTCTACCATACTCCTTTGCATACAAAGCTGAGAAATAAATACCCATGGAGCACAGGCTTCCTGAGCTACACTTAATACATTTTTTAGTCAGGTCTATCAGAATGTGTTGGCTTGTACTGTTTGTTTTTTTCTTTTAATTTTGTGTGTTTATTTTAGCCATATAAAATAAATCGCTTTGAAGTAATAGGGAAAAAAAAGTAATCAATTAAACTGTTGGTTTACCTATGCTTTATCTGGAAACAGTTTCAGAAAATGAGAAATAAACAGAATAAAGGTGATCTTGGAAAAAAAACCCCAAAACCTAAAGTCCCACTGTTTCTATTTTCTGAAGAACCTGAAGCTGGGATATTTCTTGTGTAGCTGTTCTCTCTAACAATAACCAAGTGAAAATTCACATCAATTCCAATCCTTACATTAAGTGCAATTAATACAGGAAAAAAACTGATTGAGCAGCAGATGTATTTCACCAATTTGCACATATGGACGTAAAGCAATGGAAGGTCTCAAACAGGTGACTGCAGCAGACTGACAGATTTTACACATGCACGAGAAAGCTTCAGAAAACCTCTTATTTGGACTGGAAGCTTCGACTGGACAGTGTAATGAGCAGGGAGCAGGCAGTGCTCTCTTCAGAGTCACTGAGGAATTCTCTGAACACTTGATTACATTTGAGGTGAGTCCTATTAAAAAGTAAATGTCCTACTTAATCATGACCAAGTTGAGAAGATTCTTCTCCTGGTATGTACAAGAGATACCGTTCAAACAGCTTATTTCTCATCCACGACCTTAGGCAGCCAAGCATCAAGAATTTCTGCCTTAATGGGTGTTAAAAACACAGTTATCTCCGAGTGAACCTCTGGGCTCCAGCAGAGAGGACAAACAGCCCTTGGAAGACTGACAAAGAGGTTCACTTGAAATTTGAGGCACTTTGCTAAGACAACGTTGCACCTTTGTCCCCAGCGTGTCCTGCGTACGCAGCTCCCTTCTCTCTTTATTTAGCCTGTTACCTACTAATGCTCACTGGCTCTGACACTCGGGTTGTAAATGTCACACAACTGCCTGCGGGTGACGGTGGCTTGACAACACTCGCACGTCCAGCTGGAGGAAGGCATCAGATGGCACCGAAGAAGAGGAACGAGTGTGTTTAAAGTCACCTGCTCACTGAGAACTCTATGTTATGACTGCAAAGAGAAGTTCATTTTACTGCCTTAGTAAAGTGCTGGGAATAGATGTCAGCAGAATGAAGCTGAGCTACAAAGGGGGGGGGGTAAAAAGGGGAGGGAGGGGGAAACAAGGGGGAAACTGGAAAGAAAAAAGGAAAGGAGAGGGAGAAAGAAAGAAGGAAAGGAGAGGGAAAAAAAAATAAATAATCCAAACTACTCCCTTCTTGAATTGTTCATTTTCTGTTCTAGCAAAGCCCATAATTTCATGTTTGTCCCTGACAAAGCTGTATTTATTTGTCCTTAAAAATTACCTCAACATTTTGTTGTGTTTGTATTCTTATTTCATTAATACCTACACTCACTCTTAGGCAAAATTTTATCTCAGCTCAGAGGACAGCCTCAAAACATATGTTTTATGTTTGAATACTGGTAGAGCAACTATAGCCCCCCAAGCAGAATCTGGCAGGTATGTAAAAGGAAAAAGAATTTAGAAATCAGTATTTTCATACATCCAAAGTTTTCTCTTCCCAGACCTGTGCATATACAAATTCCAGGCATGTAGATGTGTGTACACACACGTGCCATATAGCAAATAAGAAATTATTTTTAATAATAGGTAAGCAATAAAAAAGGTGCAATTTCTGACAATTCTTAAATCCAAGAAAAAGTGGTGAAGGAGCGAAGTGATCCACATAATTACAGTGATCTGCTGACACTACTGCCCTGAAGCATGCACACAGTTCTTGGAGGTCTTGTAATGTTTGGGTACATGAGAAGGAAAGGAAAAAGAAGGGGGGAAAACCCAAAGTATCTTGGGGATTATTTAGGTCTTTAGGGGCTACCAAATATCTCAAGAAGGAGGGCTGTGTCAGTATGGAAAATTCTGCAGTACTGAAGTATTATAAACAGCTAAGGAGCTCAAAAACAAAAGTATTTCCAGCTTTAAATGTCAAAGTCTTCATCCACATAGAAAAAAAAAAGTAAAAAAAGTGCAGCTTTTTGACCAAAAAAGGCTAAACCTCATTAACTTAAAAGCTTCAGTTTGAAGAACTCTTTTTTTTTTTTTTTTTTTCTTCCTTTTATTTAGTTTTGAAAAATAATTCGGATGCCAAACAGCATTCCAAGTTTAATCCTGGGAAGATAAGCAGAAATATTAAGGCCCATAAACCAGCAGCTGATGCTGAGAGCATCTTCTCAAACGACATCAGTAGAGTCAGTGCACTCTTTGCTTTCCTCAAGTGACCTGTCCTTGCCATTTCTAACTTCTTTTCAAACTGGAGCGTGGGGGGATATTAAGAGGAGAAGGTTTTTGTCAGTGTGTCCCATATGGTGATGTCGAGTCACCTTTTGTCTCTCTGAAAAATCAGTAACTTCAATAATTCAGCAGTGAATTGAACTGAGATGGAAGATGAAAACCATGTAAAACCCAAACTCTTCTTTTAGTCCCGGTACAACACGTGCACTTCAGTTCATCTCTGAGTATACAACATTGCAGACAGAACACAAAATCCTTTTGTTAACATGCAACACAAACCAGACCTGTTAGACTGCAACATAAGATGAAACAAAGCAAAAGTTATGAAAATTATGAAAAGAAAAAGGGATAAAAATACATACACTTGGTATAGGCATGACCTGCATCTGGTCACCCTGGGGAAAAAGAAAAAAAATCACTGTAAGGGTAATGGCTTTTAAGGGTAGAACAAAGGTCTGAAGCAGTCAATGTAGCACTCAAACATTTTAAACCAAAAGTTCAAAGTATTCAAGAAACCAGGGTAAAAAAAAAAATAATAAAAAAAAATAAAACCAGGATCTTGCATTTTAGTCGCTGAAATGATCGGTTAGTGTGTCGGCATTTATGGTGTTTAGGAGACTGGACTGGTAAAACCCATGCTATGATTAATAAGAGATGATAATAAGAAAGTACCTGTATTTACTGTAACTTTTTCAGCTTTAAGATCTACTAATGGGTATATTTGTCTATTTTCACTGCAGCGACAAGAGGCTCAGCCAGATCTTGGTAGCAGGGCAGAAGCCCACTCCTTGAAGTTTATTTCACTTGAAACAACTGCCTCAGAAAAACCAGCATTTTCATTTAGGCAACAGCAAAGTGTTCGAGAAAGATGTAGTGATGATAAACTTATCCAAGGAATAAACTCATCCAAGGAATCCCACTTTCTTCACCCAGCAAGAGGCAATGGTATCAGTGCTCGTCCCATGCTGTCACTTGGGAGCAGGCAGGACAGTCTTGGCCAGATTGATCTTTTCTTCTCATCCCAAGACTCAACATATGGAGACAAAGACACTTCCATTTACAGCTTCTAAAGGGAGAAGGCTGGTCCCAGGGTGGGTCACCAACTCAAGATGCAAGACATTTTGGGAAGCAGAAACCAGATTTTCTAATCTTTATCTGTCCAAACCAAGCATTTGTTTTCTGGTGGGCACTGCATGTAAACTCCAGGAAGCTGACCTTTCTAGCACGGATGTTACTTAGGTAGCTGACTTTATTCTTTAATTATTTAATTACTGACAACACAAGTTCTGACTACCAGCAGACTATCTACCAAAAGAGCTGTTTCCAACATTAGAACAACCTCTTCCAGCTGAAAAAGCCTTGTGCCCACTTCTTTTGGAGTCTAACGTAGCGTTGACACACCACTGACAAAAGTAATTCAATATTATTTTTAAAGTCCTCTTTTTTTTTCTTGCTGTAACAGCACAAATTTTTACTGAAGTTTGACCAAAACCTGGAGAAGCTGATGAAGCAACTGGAGAGCAGCAACTACCATGACTTACTGAGAAGTTTGCTTTAGGAAAAACTACCTGATTTTTTTAAAAAACAAATGGTAAAAGTGGCAAGAATCCAGTTTTTCCTCAAGATAATGACAAAAAGAAAATAACCTTCCGCACACTAATGTCCTGTTAGTGGAACATCATCTAAAGTTTGTGGGCTGCTTGAGAAAGGAGCCAATTTGAGAAAGTACCAGCCGGATTAGCTGGCCTGGGATCAGATTGTTATCAAGGATATTGTTACGCAGGCAGAGCACAGATTGCAAAGCTGTATTTTGTTTCAGTTTTAAAGTCTTTTCTTTTTTTTTTTTTTGCATTCACTGGTACAGAGAATAAAATATAACTGGAGCCCCTCTTCTGTCAACAGACAAAACCAGTGTACGAGAGGCAGAGGCATATCCACCGTTCTGGTACAAGATGATCTTACTGGTGGACACAACTAGAGCTGTGGACAACATCAGGTTTTCCCACAGACTTCAAGAGGCACTCACCGTGCTGTAAATCAAAACCCAAGAAAAACAAGCAAATTTTCCCAGAGGAGCCCTCCAAGCACCTATGCACAACTCAGAATGGTACTGGTGACAACGGGATGAAGAAGGTGAACGATACAAGCAGAGTCTGCTGGTGAAGCGTTCATCGACTTTCTTAAATGTTTTATTAAAAACAAGCCTGCTATGGGAAACTTTTTTTAAGTGTCCTGCCTCATTTCCTGATGCCTTGGAACAGGAAGGGGAACAGGTCATAACGCCACTGTTTGAAACAGAGCACAGATGTCTGCATTTGTTGAAGGCTTTCCACAAGTTCCTAATGCTGCTAACAGGACAAAGCAGTTCCTAGAATGCCAAAAGTTCCCTGATCTATTAGGAAGATAACCCAGGAACTGATTTGTCCAGCACTGAGGGTTTTTTCCATGGGGCAATATATGAAGATGAAATGATAGACGCCACTTTTTCTCTTTGCTACTTCATTTTAGGTTGAGATACCCAACAGCTTCAGGACCACATCCGTTCATTAATGCTGTCTGCCTGTGGTTGCCCACAGGACCGACGAGCACAAGTGATGGTATTTTGCTGGTTTCAGTCAGCATTCAAAGATGAGGAGCTGTTTCATTTTCAAGAATAACCAGAGAAGAAGCTGACAAAGAGCGGGTTGATCACACTCATTTCTTTAACACAAAGCTTGTGCTGGACTGTGATAGGCTCCTTAAAAAAGATCATGCAGTTACTGTTTGACTCTTCCATTGGCTCACAACATCGAGCTTTGTCTCTTCATACAGAAGACTTTTTGGGGAGGCAAAGAAGGCCAGAATGAGTAGGCAGAGAGAGAGGAACCAAACAGTTATGCAGAGGGGGGGTTGTTTTCTAAGTAGACCTGCCATCACACATGCTGACAGTAACCAACAGAACAAAATATTAGGAATTTTCTTGCTTTGATCATCAGAGATTAAGCAAGAGTACTACTATTTACAGTCAGCTCAGTTTTCTTCTTCCACACTGTAGAGCGAGACTGGTTTCACATCTGTTTGGAAAATAGGCTGTTAAGTCTCCCCACCAGCAAGTCCATGCTCATGTTGCTCCTCTACATCTCTTGCATGAAGGACATACTACTTTTGACCTCAAGAACATGCTCCCTCCAAGGCTGTTTTTTTTTCCAGCTGGTGAACCATATTCATATGGGATAGAGAAGATCCTTTCTCCTGCACATAGAGACTCCTGAAGCAGACAAAAGTGTTGGAGACATGACAATAGGTCATCAAAAGAGCTTTCCAGCATTGTCTTGATGATGGCATCATGCAGCAAAAAGCAGTGGGGAAAGGAGAACTGAACTTTTGTAGTGGTTAGGGTAGATGAAGTGGAAATTCAAGGACTTTTCTGGCTTCATTCCTGTGACAGGAAAAGCAGCAGGGGCAGCTGCTGCCCCCAGAATAAACCTTCTTCCAATTTTGTCTCCTTCCTTGTTGAGCATGGATCAAGACCTTCTCCTCTAATCCAACAAGTATAAAAAACCCCTTTCCTCATTCATGCTTCATCTTGTTGAACACGAGCCACCTCCCCGATTTGGACTAACTGTGAAACAAAAGCAAAGATGACTCTAGTGGAAGTGGGTTGTAAGTGAAATGGCAAAGTGCCAAGAGACTTGTCAAAGCTCCCTCACCCACCATGACTGCAAGCAAAGAGAAGAGCGAGCCAGTTTGCACCCAGCTTTTCTCCCCTTTATCTGCATCCCTCCTTTAAGTCTGCAGATGAAATCTGTATCTGCAAACACTTCTAAACTCTGGTAAGCTCAGCTAGAACAAACCCCACCTTCCACTCCGAAGGATATCCAGAAACTGCACAAATCAAGCTGCTGCCTGGAGAATAGAAATTGAGATTTGAGTTTTTTTTCAGAAGAAACCAAAAATGATTTCCCTCTCTCAACACTCTGGCCACTAAAAAAAAAAAAAAAAAAAGTAAACCACCACCACCAAAACTGCCTGGAAGGTGTTGGTGAGCTGCCTGCTGCTGAGGAGGCAGGAAAAAATTACCAAGGATTTCACGAGGCTGAACATTTTGTGCTCCCAATGACACATCTGGCTCGGCATCCCAGCTGCAGAGAGGCTGATATACCCACTGTAACAGATATTACATCTCAGAATACATCTTTGTGCTGCACGAAAAAACTGTTGCATTTTAAGACAAAACCCAAATATATCATAGTAGTTTCAGTAAATACAAGTTATTATTGAAAAATGTTGTATTGAAACTTCAGAGACAGAATGGACCATTCATTACCAGTATTAGAGTCACGCTTGGACGAGCAGCTGCTCTGTGAGTAGAAGGTTTAAAAATAAACTTGAATACTTTCAAGAAGTTTTTGGGCTTTCTTTCTATTTTTCCTTCCCTAAAGGAAGGGAAATCAGCACTGGAACCCCCAGTTTATTCAAACCCATGCTCAGTTCGGTGTTTCTTCCAATCCTACGAAGGAGTGACACGACCCTTGCCTTGCTGAGCATAACCAAGGCACCACACTAAATGAAGCACTGACCCATTTGAAGCACTGCTTTCAGGTTTTTTTTTTTCCAGTGAAGCAAATTAATAATAAAAATTCAATTGCACAATGCAATGACTCTGAACGAAGCTTCAGAGCTGTCTTTTCAGTCACTGTAGAAAACACTCTTCCCTGGTTTCCCTCCTTTACAGCAGGTTAGCATGGCAAGAACCGAGACGCCTCATCAGAAGGAAACGTGTTGCTTCCAAGGATGTGCCAGAAGCAACACAGAACAAACACTGAATTCCTGTGAAACCAGCAGAAGCCTTCTCCATTCCTTTCCTGAAGTCTTTATCACCAGCTTTCCCCTAACAACTCTCCTGAAGAGTAAAGACAGAAGGAAAATACACCCATTTTCTACTAGTTTCTGATGGTAACTATTTAACACTCTTGTGCAATTTTCTTTTCCTGTTTTTGAGGGAAAAGGTCACAACACGTGAACTGACCAGGCCAAGGCCAGAACTCACCTGTGATGTGATAAATAATTAATAAAACATACTTAAATCTACTCTCTCTTTTGTAAGGGACCATTTGAACAGCATCAGCTCAACAGAATTTAAACTATTCTAAGCTGGCAGGGAGAATAATGCAAAAAGAGTTTTAAATACCCAGCAGAGGAGTTTAAGTGGTGTGTTGGCAGGTTTTCTTTTCTCTCCTAAACCAGGTAATTCTGTCATGCCTGGACACTTAATTTAATCAGTTGAGAAACTGTTGCAGGTATTTTCCCCCACCTTACTTATCACTCTGAATCCAGACAAGATACTCAGTGTAACCCCACCAAACACACAGCTCTAAAAGCAGCAGCCTGACCATGTAACCATACACAAATAAATCCACATTTTCAATGCTGTTTTTCTTTCTTTACAAGATTTTCCTACTTCCACTGACCATGTTAGCACTCAAAATCAAAACAGCACATAAAAACAGAGACAAAGCTTATTAGTCTTCGATACTGCATTTAAAATAGAAATGTTACAGACTTATTTGCACTTGCTTAAGAATTACCCAAAAGCTTAGCTAGACTTGAGTTCTTCTACAAGGATCTGTAGGCATCCAAGAGCCTTTCATTCTATTTGAAGGAAATGCACTCTTTAAAAACTTTTTTTTTCACGTATTCCTTGAATTTAATATTTATTTTTTTCCTCTAGGAAGCTGTAGTCTGGTAATTCTGTGAATTCTGGGATTTGTGTCTTGGGCTCGTGCACGAGCAACACACAACTTCAAAACTGCTCACTGAGGTAGCACGGAGTGAGGATGGAAACCTCTGTGAACGGACACGCAATCACTCGCTCGAGGCCCAAGATGTATTTAGAAAGGAATTAAGTGGTTTAAAAAATGCAATCTGAAAATGATTGACTCCAAACCATTTGAACTCGCGTTCCATTTGAACTCATGTTTTCTAAAGGAGAAAAAGAAATTCTTCTTTTCTCTCTGTTTCTCTTTCTAGTCAAGCCCCAGTTTTCTCTCAGCTGTGATTTTGCTAGGGGCATCGCTACTCTCTCTTCTCCCCTCCCTAGCAGAGTGGAAACTTCACTCACTCCCCATTCCTTTGGTCTCTCAGGTGAACAAGCACATGCTACACACTACTCAGCTTCCCCTTCAGCACATCCAGGCTAGATTTCCCTCATTTCAGTCAAAATGTACCTTGGCTAGCAAAAGAAGTCTAAAAATACACATAGAATTCCTCTTCTTGGCTGAGGAATTGTCAGTGCACTTTACCTCTGCGTGGGTAGTTTCAGCATGAACTGGTGCAGTTCAGACTTTACCTCCACACGTATTCTTAGTCTCCGTCACTTTAATTTGCTTTCCTTTCCTCTCTCCCATTAAACAGTTCCTCTGCTCTTTCTCCTGAGCTTTTTGGAACTCAAACATAACCAGCAAAATTCAAAATAAAATAAGACTGGAGAAGGCAGGTAAGAAATTAGCTGCAACATCATATGAAAAATTAAAGAGCAGAAAGGTGAAAAGAGAGAGACATCTCCACTTCTGCTACCATTCCCCATCACAGATACCACTACATTTGTAATCCCTTCTTAAACTCTTGGAGAAGTGCAAGGAGAACTGGTGTTTCAGTTAATAGTACAGCACCAGTGGAGCTTTGAGAGCGCTGGAAAACAACACTGCATGGAAAAATCTGTTTGCTGTACTGAACTGAACTTCTCTTTGTAATGCAAATGCTCAGTGCTGTTAGATTTAAGCAGAACACGTACAGTGATTTGTGTTGTGCTTTTAGGAATATGGCAAAGCAATACAATTAGTAGAACATAACACAAGTAAACCCGCTGCTCTTAACGATGCTTTGAAGAGCTAAAAGTTTGTATCAATTAATTTTGACTTATTAGGTAAATAAAAGTTAAGAGCTTGGAAAAATGGCCAAAAGCTGACAAGTCTGGACTCGGTGTGCGTTAAATAGAGGGGAACTGGTTAGAAAAAAAGGTCCAACCAATTATGGTTCTCCCTTTCAACCAACATTTAACCTTCCTGGAGTAGGGAAAGAACCAAAGCTAGAGACAACTCAGCAAGTTTGATGAGAAATCCACATTTTTAGCATCTTGCTCTGGTTTAAATGTTGTTTGCTTATGAAATGTAGAGTGGCAATACCCTTTGTGGAGAAGTTAGTTTGAAACTGCAGCTGAACAGACGTTATTAGCAACTCCCCATCAAAACAGCAGGTTTTTTCTGTAACTCCTAACATGCTCCCCGTGAGGGAAACCCATTAAGACAAACCTTCAGTAGTAGAGTTAAACCTTGGTTACAAAAGGCCCAGATAACAGCAAAGTAAGATAAAAGCCTGACCTTCTGAAGTCCTCCATTCTCCTCCACCAAAGGAGGAAGAGCACTGGTGCTATTGGTTGATGGTGGTTCGACATTGTAGTCACGAAAGCAGCAGAATAAGGTGCTAAAGATACTTCGACTCCTCTGCTTCTTCAAGCTGATATTACATTGGGACACTATAAAAAAAAAACAAATCAGAAAAATAAATTCATGTAGCACAGGCCTAGTTTTCCAGACCACAATGAATTTAAGATGCATGGTTATTACCTCAGAAGTCTTTCCCTTAAGATAACCTCACAGAGCTTTTTCCATCGTGTGAAGACCCCCTTCTTTCCATTTCAACATTTCCTCCCCTGTTTAACTCACACAGTGATGCTAGAATCATAGAAGGGCTGGAATAGGAAGGGACCTTAAAGATCATCTGGTTCCAACCCCCCTGCTGTGACCAAAAGCAAGACCTTGGAGTGCACAGAGATCCAGGCTGGTTATCCTATTACTAACCAACCTGGATCTCTGTGTAATCAAAGGTCTTGCCATACATTTTTAAAGAATGAAAACTGTAGATAAAAGAAACGTATACTCCAGACATATGGAAAAACTTTCCTCTGAGGGTGATGGAGCCCTGGCCCAGACTGCCCAAAGAGTTTGTGGAGTCTCCTCCTCTAGAGAGATTCCAAACCTGCCTGGACATGATCCTGTGCAACCTGCCCTGGGTGACCCAGTTTTAGCAAGCGGGTTGGACGAGATGATCTCCAGAGGTCTCTTCCAACCCCCACCATTCTGTGATTCTGTGAACCAGTTAGAGAAACAAAATGCACATAAGACATCTAGTGATTTCTCTGAGATTCAAACTCCTGAAAATTAGATTATGAAGGAGAAGAAGAAAGGAAAAAAAAAAAAAAAAAAAAAAAAAAAAAAAAAAAAAAAAAAAAAAAAAAAAAAAAAAAAAGAAAAAAAAAAAGGGGGGGTGTGGAAGAGACGTCTGGGAACT
>JANHFX010029224.1:11924-48420 GCA_027560015.1 Chloroceryle amazona | reverse complement strand
GTCACTGCCTGACAGCCTAAAAAGTCCCTCCCCAGCTTTCTTGTAGCCCCCTTAAGATACTGGAAGGCCACAGTAAGGTTTCCCAGTTGTAACTTTTCTACACAGAGGACAGAAACAGGCAGTAAACATTCAAAAAATCTTTGAGATTGCCACTGGCTTAATCCAATTTTTAGAGAATATGTGTTGCCCTTGATCAAACTACATTTTTAACATGAGGGGGGTGAGACCCTGGAACAGGCTGCCCAGTGAAGCTGTGGATGCCCCATTCTTGAAATGTTTAAGACCAAGCTGGATGGGGCTTGTCCAGTAGGTTTCCCTACCCATAGCAGGTGGGTTGGAACAAGATGATCTTTAAGGTCCCTTCCAACTCAAGTTATTCCATGGTTTGAAATCTGGCCCCTCACTTTGCCTTAGTGAAATAATTGTTCTAGGAAAAATTATCCTTCGTGTTGTTTTTCACCTTGGCAATTCTGCCATTCATAATACAGTGGTGTTTCAAATAGGTCTTTCCACTCATTTAGATGTCATTTTAAAGAGATTTGGGATTTAGTTTTATTTGTTTGGTTTGGTTTTTTTCAGTAATATTGTATAGAGGCTTTAGTGTGGCTAATAAATCATCATTGCAGATGCAGAAAGGAACAAGAGCTCTCCCGTGGCTTTATGTTCCACGCTGTATTAACATGCACAAGTATAGGGAAGATCTGCACCTTTATCTTAGTTTTAGCCACTCTTGACAGTGTTTTGCATCACAGAAAATAGTCTCTCCTGCCTTAGTTAGACCAGGCCACATGCAGTATGGGTGCTGCTTGCTAGATTTCTTCTCTTCAAGGGGTGATGGTACAAATATAACAACTGTAACTCTAAAGATGGAAGGGAGCATTAATATTGAAATCACATAAATTTAGGTATTGTGGATACCAGCAGATTTTAAAGCAGAAAACAACTGCAGAGGACAAGCCTACAGGTACAACCAGGCAGGAAGGGTATGGCAATGGTGATTATCTCCACTTCGAGTCTCAGCGGCATCCAGCACAGAGAATTTAGAGGACTTGCTCTTCCCTTCCACCCACATCTTTTGGGGGTTCCAGCCTTGATTTCCGGAGCTGATTTCCCACGACATCCACAGAAGCACTATACTCATTGCCCCCATCACCACTGAGTGCTCAAGTCAACTTTAAGTGACTTTTTATGTCTTAAAGAGTGCACACCAAACAGAGAAACACTGCGTACCAAAAAAGCTCAGGAAAGCCAACTTCACAATATGAACTCAAGTACCCGTGAAAGCAGACAAGACTAACCAGCAGATATCTGCTGAAGAACAGTGCCAGACTAGAGCAATGCTCTCCCTCAGTACCACCCCAGATGGACTCTAACCACAGTTTAAGGACCTCCTTACCTGAAGACATCAACTGCGTATGGAACAGTCCCCAACAAACTCCTCCTTCATGATTTTGTCCCAGCAGGGTTTGACTCTATGGCAACTTTTAGTGCCACAAGTATCCTCTGGCAAGAAGGTGCACAGCTCAGTCAACTGTTTAGCTGTTTCATAACTCTCCCACTCCTTGTTTCTTATCTTTGTACCATCTCGAATTCCTATTTTTGAGCAGGGGAGGGGGACTAGAACCATACACAACATCCAGGACCAAAGGAGAGCACCATGAATTTATACACTCGCACAATGCTTCGTTCTCTTTTCTAATAATTCCTAACATCTTGAGTTTTAGAAGTGAGCATTGGGCTAACACGAGTTTTCAGCAGATCTTATTATAACACCAAGATCTCTTCATTAGCAGATATTTCAGGCATCACCCCAAATCCAAGTCACGAATTCTTATCTCTTCCCATGCAGAAAATTTCATGTGTAGCTACATTTAATTTCATCTGCTATTTTAAGGGCCAGTCATTCAAAACCATGTCACCTTCCTGCAACTCTTCAGTTGTTTTAAATCTATATACAGATGTGCATATATGCACACGTTTGTGTACGTGCACAAATACAGCCACCTCTTTCCCTTCTTTCCTTTCTCCATGTGGTTTAATGCTACACTGAAGGGCAGACTGCACAGATCCCCGTGTAACTTCTTCCTCGGGGATCTCATGGGGGTCTGCAAGGGCCTTCAGCAAAGCACCTTCTCAAATTCTATCAATTTGTAAAAGATTATTTGCAGATAGTCCAAAAAAATCAATCCAAAACAGGAGTGCAGTTCTCTCTAGGAGGGGAGACCCACTGGTGAAGATTTCATCTGATTTTAAAGTGCAGGGTCATGGTCCCAAAAGAGGGGAGATTTAGACTGGATAGAAGGAAGGCATTTTTAAAGTAAGGGTGGTGAAACACCAGCCCAGGTTGTCCAGAGGTGGCAGGTGCCCCACATCCCTAAAACCATTGCAGGTGAGGTTGGCCAGGGCTCTGAGCAACCTGCTCTAGCTGCAGATGTCCCTGCTCCCTGGAGAGGAGTTGGACCAGATGACCTTTAAACATCCTTTCCAACCCAACCATCTATGATTCTACACATAAAGCTTAAATGGGACATGAACAACCATATTGGGTGGCTGTACAAAGAACAGGAAGAAAAAAAACCCAAACAAATAATCTCAAATATTACAGACAAATGTTGTAACAAATTAATAGACACACATGCTACTCAAAGTAATCTACAGCATCTTCCCAACCCTCCCTCCACTCAAACCATCCTTTGGAGACATAGAAGAGTCTCCCCCCTGCCAGGACAGTTCCAAGAGCAGCACAAGTTATACATGAAAGAAAAAGCTTTTCACTTATGCACCATATACTAAAAAAAGTTTAGTTCAGAGCTTCTCCCATCGAATTTTCCTGGAGTTGTGTGAAATGACAAAACCAGCACTGTGCAGCCATCAGACAAACCAACCTCTCACTGCTGCAAGAAGCCACCGTGGGATGACTGGAGGGTTCCTCACCCAGCTCCACCCCCCCTGCAGCACAGGAGCGAGCTAATTACCAATGATTTTTTTTTTTTTCCTAATTAAATGAATGCAATAGACAGTTCCCCCCAAATCATATAAACTGGGTAATGAAGAGCCTTGCCCTGTGCTTCCAGCCCAACTTGCTAAATGCAATAAAATGAGCATCTGTGTTTCGTGAGCTTTCTGCTAACAAGTTTGTTTAGAATACCAACTCGAAAGACGCAAGTCAGAATGAAGTGGTATTAAACAAAGCCCTTCTTCAAAAGGGAGCAGTTTCAGAAGTTACACGTGATTAGAGACGCATCATTTCTCAGTCTGCTTAAGAGGCTGTAGCTGAGATTAATAGAAAAAGAAAATTTTCTAACCTACGTGACAGTTAAGTAGCAGAAAACCATTCCCTTTGCTTATACAGCTCCTATTTTTATGATGTATTGACCAGGGAAGAAATTCTTTTCTGATATTGGTGCCAAACCTGCAGGCGATGCCCACCCAACTGTGGTTTTCAATGCCAGTTGCAGTGTGTATTTGAAAGGTTTCATCCTTCACAGAAGCTCTGCAGAAAACACAGCACTAAGAGCACTGTCCCATACCTGAAACAACTGCCCACAACGGGCTTAACCTTCGAACGTGTATAAGCCAAGCAAAGTGCTCTGTTTATATTCAGCATGATACACCCCAGAATTATCTTTGTTTCAGCTGCAGCTGGAAACTTCTCTTCCCGCAAAAACATAATTAAATAAACTTAAGGGTTTAGTTTTTCCACTGAAATTGTTTCTTTGAAGGGAGGGATCTCAGATGAGTTTAGTGAAGGAAAAAAAAATATAATCTTTCCAAAACATTTAACTCCCCCTCGTCACCAAACCCCTTCCCGTAGGCTGCATTAGGAGCCTGCTCTGGATGAGCTGATCACATGGTCAGGGGCCAGGAAATAAAAAGATTCAATAATAGAAAATAAAAGGAAATAAAAGATTAAATATGTAAGACATGTGGAGACATGGGGGAAAAATAACCAAGTAATTTATTTTTATTTTTGAGATACTTTCACCTATTTCAAGTAGGTCACTACACCTGGACCTAAAAAAAAAGTCAGTAAGATTTATGAACTTTTAGGAATTGTAAGGAAAATTGAACATCCCTCTTATTACACCATTCCCTGGTGTTTTGGAAAAGAAGCTCAAAAGTTGCACCTGTAAACTAAGATCAAATGGTTAGGCAAGGACAGCTTATCTCATCCCCTGAGAAGTTATCTAGCAGGTATCAGAACACCACAGTTTGCTTTCCATACCTGTGGAAATCCTTTAAAAAATACATTTAAAAAATACTGTAAGACAAAAGGAGAAAAATCATCCAGACAAATGTTAATTCAAGACAGCTAAAGCTGCATGAAGAAAAAAAAAAAAGACATTGACCCAAACAAAGCTTCTGAAACATTTCTGTTGTGACTGCTTAAAGCAAAAATAAAATAAAGAAAGAAAAATCTTCTTTTGCCCTACATAAATTATTTATTCCCACACTTAAATCCGGGTGGATTAAATACCTGCCGTTGGTTATAGGATTCTCATTTTCTAAGGATCAAAAGTAGTGAAATTCTGAAGTCACTTTTTAAATACATGGCCAGGAATTCAGCACCACTCTCGGTACAAGGCTGCAATGCATCACCAGATACAGCCAGTGAGTGTTAAAACAGCAGCTCTACACAGAAGACTCTTAACTGAGAAGGAAGGAGAAGAAACAATGAAATGGCTCAAAACCAGCACAAAAACCCGAGGCAGTTTCCCAAAACATAGAGCAGTTGGTGCACTTCAGTCTGTACACTGAGGTTTGGGTGGACATCCCTGTGATATGAAGGTTATACCATCATATATTATGTGCCAGCTTCTCCCACGAGCCACGATTTCAACACATCTGCTGTCTTGCAGTGTTGCACTACTCACAAAATTAGTATTTCCCTGCAGCAACCTTCCTATGTTAAAAGAAACGCATCTGCCAGAGCCCAACTCCTTGCTTTTATTCAGCCCAAAACCCAAAGGCAGATCCACTGCTTCAGGGGAATCCCCACTTCATAATGAATCTGAGAAGTTAAAAACTGTTTTAACAACCTAATTAACCCGCTGAACTACATTCTGAGTGAAATACCTTCAAGTTCAAATTAAAGAGTGTGGATTTTGGGCCCTTCCTTTCCTGCTCCAGTGCTTGACAAGCTACAAGGGTCACAGTGAGACCACTTCCAATTTTGAGAAGCAGCACGTGTAGATCTGTATCTCCAAAGGACTGAAAAATAGGTCTCCTTGTGATCCAGAAAGGAACTAATTAGCACTTGGCACTTTCATTTCTGTGCCTGTATGGCTTGCCACTGGATATCCAGGGACAGAAGTCAGGAGATGTCCATCTCTGGTGGAGCTCCAGTAACACCTCCAGCAACATGAACCAGGGAGCTGCTGTACCTAAACAGCTGGACAGTGTTTAAACAGGAGCAGAAAGTGCCCATCCAGCCTTTCCTGGGTTCTTCTCTGAGCTAAAGAAGAGCCTGGGCTGGGCTCTCTACCTGTCCTGTGCTGGCACCACCCATCTGGTCAGCACGGGGCATCCAGAGAGAACATCAAGGACCAAGGGCCCGTAATCAGGTGCCCTGGTATTCAAGGCCAACCTGTGCATGCTGCCTTCCTTCTCACGCAGAACTAAGCAGCTGCTGAAAAAGGGGCTACAAGGATATGAGACGTTTGTAGTGCCTATGTGCCCATTTGCACACATATAGGCACCTACCCACAGCTCACAGTCAAACCATTCCCTACTATCTGAGAAGAGCCTCAGCTCTTTGTATGTTCCACAGAAGCCTGTGGATAGAAATTCTCAAAACACGTATCTGATTAAAAAAGATAAAAATAGTCAATAAAATAGGTAGCCACACCCCACAGTCACACTTCCATCAGCTGATAGTCTGAAATGGTAACGGGGCTGCCACACGAACAAAGGATCAGAACCACTTGGGAAAAGAAAAAACAAACCAAACAGTTTAAGAATTAAAAGAAAGAAACCTCATCTCACTTTCACACCACGCACAAGGCACGATTGCAGCCCTGGAGTTTGGTGTTTGTTGGCAGAAGTGATTGAGCTCCATGTTTTTTCCTGTCTTTTTTTTTTTCCCCCATTCCCTTTTACTTCCGCAGTCCGATTCGTACAGTGCAAAGGTGATGCTTTCCAAACAGTTTAAGGGCAAAAAAAATACAGCAAATAAAGCAAAAGTACCTCCAGTGCCAAAAGATTACTGCTGGTTTTAACTGGATGGAAAACGAAGCTAACCGAGCTAGGCAGGCAACATTATGGAGATGTATTATGCTACAAAATAAACGTAATTTTTTTGCAGTGACATTATGGAGCCATCTCTCTGTACCTATAGTGCTTCAGTGAGCTTAATGTTCAGCCTCAGCTATAAAGGGTGGAGTAGCAACATCCATAGAATCAGGTTTATCTAAAGCAGTAGCATGCCATGAAGATTCACTTCAAAAAATATAATCTAATATTAAAAGAAGGAAGAAAAAACAAAAACCCAACCAAAATCGAAGCTTTTCAGAAGCTGTGGGATTTCTCTGTTGTTTGAGCAAGGACTGAGCTGCTGGAGCTGGAGATTTTCCCAGTGGGGAGGTTTGGGGCGGCAGTCGAACAGGAAATACTGCGCAGTCTGTGCATGCATCGCATTCCTGGCCCGCCCGGAGCGGGCGGCCAACAAACAAACCTTTCTTCTAGTAAAAGAGGGGGGGAAAAATGAAATCAAATAAATTATAAAAAAAAAAAGGCAGACTGCACAAAGTTCACCAGCAGACGTGGCTTAGGAATCCAATCCGGCCTTTTCTGCTGATAAAAAGAATTTGATGTATTTGCAATGCTGGGGCAACGTCACGGTTTTGTGAAGCTGGATCAGCAAAGAGCTGGAAGTTTAAAGATCCAAAATCTGCAAGGCTGAGCTGCTGCAGGGTGCTCTGAGTGGGCAGTTGCTGCACGTACGATGGTTTATTTTAAGAAGGTTTTGCCAAATATTAGTAGCTGCTCACAGTCAAGCTGCAATAGTCAATCAGAACTGATTTTTGTACAGCAAGAAAGATTGGTTTGCAAAGAAAAAGAAAGGGGGTGGGGATTGTTTCCTTTCCATTTAATTTCATGTGCAGCACTAATGGACCAGGACTCAGCACTTCAGTTTGTCTTTGACCCTAAAGTAACGAACAGGAGTTAGTAACCAGAACATGTGTTGGTGTAGCTCGACTTTTAAATCGCTCCCAGGTCAGCCTCTTAAATCCTGGAAGATATTTAATAACAATTTGTTAAATACTTGGGAAGGAAGGCAAAGGAGAAATAAACAAATGGAAACATGAGCACGGGGAGGGGGGTTCAAACCGGCACCATCTCCCAGTTTGCTCATCACGGCTGATACCCTCTGGCACTGGAAAAGGAGTCGAGTGGAAATGACAACGAAGCAAAATGTAAACAAGCACGTGTTTATAGAGCAAAACTATGTACAGTATCCGATCTGCTCTGCCTTGGATTGTGCTGACGTGGAACGTGGTGGGAAAGGCAGAAGAGAACAACTCGCCCAACGCCGAGCAGCTTCAGCAGGGGAGAAGCCGATACAAGAGAGCAACGCGTGGGCAGCGGCAGCCAGTGCACAGCCAAAAGAGGCAACAGCCTTCCCAAAACTCATTTAATTCCAACACAGTATAATAATAATTAAAAAACACACCAAAAAAATAAGAGTCTTTGAACCAATGCTGATTAAACAAACAAACAAGAGAATAAAATCCAAGCTAAAGAAGATTGTTGGGCACCATACCTATGAGTGGCTCATTTCCTTATCGAGTTTGTTCTCTTGAATAAAGAGATGGTTGGGGGTTGTTTTTTCCCCTTGCTGATTAAATTCACAACCTGAGGTGGTGAAATTGAGTTTCTTTCTGCCTCCTGCCACAAACATGTTGACTCAAACATAGGTGAGAGTTTTGGTGCCCTTCTTTTTTTTGACTTGAAAAATCAGGAGACCAGCAGTTCACCAAACCCCAAAGTAGAAGAAATTCTTTTACTCCTTCCCCTCAAAAATACCACTACACCTCCAACTAAAGCCTTACCAAAACCTTGCTCATCTGAGGAGAAAAAGCTTAATTTACTTCTCCTAAATATAGCTGGAAGATGTTCCCATAGAGACAGCAACATTCCCAACTCCCTTTTTTGCATCAAATACCTCAGTAAGACATCAAATGTAAAGTATTAGTCTATTTTTACAAGGTTTCTCATCTCTTTCCTAGGAACAGCTCTTCCCTTCACAGATTCTCGTTGCAAAAATGCTGTCAAATGGTGCTCCCTCGCAAGGAAAAGTTTTGTTTCTCCATTTCAGCTTAGTAAGATTTTTTTGTTCACCCCCTGGGGATATTTTGGGACAGGCTACAATTCTCACTCCTGCCAGGGAAATCACTCATCTGAAGTTTGCTCCCCAAAAGATAGACCCCTAGTAGTAAAAAAAAATAAAAATTTGAACTGGAACAGGGTTGGTTTGGGGTTTTTTTTTGTAGTTTCTCTGATGCCTATTTGCAATTACCACATAGTTCTCCCAAGCCATTGCTATTTTGAGGATGCTGAAGGGAGCTGTCATAAAACATCCACTCTGAAGGAAAGAACACATCTAAACCAATGGTATGGCTGGTACCATCTTTCACAGAACCAAAGCCATTGAAATTACATGATTTCTGGAAAAGACTCTCTCTTCATGGGGCAAGGAACATGCGTGACTACTTAGGAGATACTTAATTTCTCTCTGAGGAAGACAAGTAGTATCTCCATAACATCAAAAAGACACTGATGTTAATAGAGATGCAGTTAATTGGACCAATAACTGGTTTGCCCCATCCCTCCCTGTTCCTCCTCAAATTTCTCTGTATTATGAAACCAGATAAAAAGGAGGAAAGAGGAACCCACTCATATGGAAGAGGAAACTTGCTCTACGTCCCTGCATCACTTGTGCTTCGAGCATTAATACAATCTCCAACTAAGAGCTGTTTCCAACAACTAAAACCCGCTCCTGAAATCAAGTTCTGGTCAGCATACGGCTCCCATCACTTCAGAAGGTTATCTAAATCCAGTGCTCCTGGGAGCAAATGTAAACCATCATAGAATGATTATAAACTGAACTGTTGTATCTTTAGTTGCAGGGATTTCTCAAGGAGCAGCTTGGAAGGACCCTGGGACAAAACCTGAGGAACTGTTGCCAAAGTTACTTCTCCTCCAGCTTAAGCCTCCACAGAGGAGATTTTACCCAACCTTAGACTACTCTTCATAAATCCTTTTTTTTTTTTTAAACACTTGCAATATTTATGGACACATAATACAAGTGTATGTTACAGAGAGAAAAATGTTTGCAATTTTACTCACTGCTTTTTTCTTCAAGCTGTTGCATCCACCCTTACCAGTCAGGCTAGAAAAAATTTCTAATGCATTTAAGCTTTCGGTAAGATCTACACATATTGAGCAACTATATTAAAACTGAAGTAATTACAACATCAGCCACGGAGGGTTTTCAATTCGATGGAATCATCACCTGCAGTACAGCAGCACTGCCAGGTCTCACGGATAAAAAAAATTAAGCTGTAGTTCATCTTTCTGTAACAGAACATCTGTTGTTGCACTCCTAAGTAAGGAAAACAAAAACCCACAAAAATCATACTGCAAGTTCTCATTAATAATTTGCTCAAATACCACGCATTGCCCTGGTGAAGCACGAACTCTCTTTCCATGCCTTTCAAGCTCCTGTTCCCTGGGGTGTATTTAAAAAGGCCAGTAGGATACACTCTGTCATTTTTTGAAAGACAAGCGTAATGTCCTCATATTAAATTTAAAACATCTAAATGTCTATCTGAATCCTGATCAACTACAGAAAAAGCCAACAAACCCACCCTGACTAGAGAGGAAGGAGCAGCCAAAACCAATACACATCTGACATGATTTAAAAATGTTTAGCAGTCTGATACAAAGACTTTTATTTTCCCACCGGCTGGGTACAGATGTTGGACCAAAACATAAAGCTGAACTAAATACCAAAACCACCTTTAAGAAAACATTAGACTTGCCTCGTTCAGCAAATCTGTAATTTATATCTGTGTATATATTTAAAAAGAGAGGAATATTTCCCATTAAGAATTTAAAAAGGCTGAAATGGTAACTACCAACAGTCCATAAGGTAATTCAAGCAGTGCCAGCAAGCACTGTAATAGCATGGACTGGAGTTACTGCTTAATATTAAGTGTATTTTCAACTCATCCCAAGAAAGAAATTGGTAAGTATTCATTCCTAGCTCTTCTGACCTTGTACTTTGGACCCAAGATTATTTTACTCCTTCAGCACTTCCAGCCCATTAAAAGCAGCACATTCCCACCTGGAAGTGTGATATTCAGAAAGGTAAAACTAGATTAAGAATGAAAGAAAAGATACAAGAAACTGCAAGCTTTGTATGATAAAAGTTATTACAGGTTTGACAAACCAACCAACCAACAGCAGCGAAACTTGCCCAACTTCCAGCAATTCCTTTCTAGAACAAAGCCACAATTTATTGCCTGTTTAAAAATTAAAATAGTAAGTAAGGAAAATAAATTAATTTTTTATATTCCATTCAACTCAACAGGAGGGGCCTTCTTTTAAAAAGCATTTTGGTGCCTTAAACCAAAAGATGCCTCCACCAAGCTGACAGTTCAGCTGCAGGTTGGGACAGCTGCGGACACGTTTAATTGCTTCTCCAAACACCCAGAACTTCAAGTACTTTGACCTCCTTGAAATATCCTAAACTTTGTACTAAAAAAGGAATGCACACAATTTAATACTCATGCTTTAACTTCTAGCAATCCCTGTAAAGCAGAAGGCTACACACTGGTTATTTTTACACAGAAGTCCTGAGAAAGCACGACTAACTGACCGCTGTATAATAACTGAAGATGTTAAATAATAAATAATTTGGAGAAGTGAAAGAGAAATTGTTTCCTTCATGCTACTAGAAAAAAAAAAAAAAGAACAAGCCATCCCCAAACCAAAACTGTGCAGTAACTTTTGATTTTTTTACTGGAGTAAAAGTGATGAGATCTATAATTGTGTGGATACATCCTACAAAACCCCCTCCTCCTGTTATCCCCAAACAAAAGGACATACATTGATCTCATCAATATAAAAGGTGGTAAAAATAGCACCTGCACCCATTAACAAAATTATATCTTACTTCTTCAGGATGTGCCTTTCTTTGTGCCAGTTGTGAGAGACAACCAAGGCATGAAGCAACAGAAATGACTCTCACTTTACAGCTTGCCCGGGTCCCAGCCTCTCCCAACCCATGTTCTTGCCCAAGCTGTTTATGCAGAACAGTTCCAGATCAGCTGGTCTCTGCCCAGTCTGGCCAAAAATGAGATGTTTTCCTTCATCGCTGGTGCAGTGGTGAGGGTGAGCTGTTTATTGCACATAATGACACTGTATCCCCACCGCTTTGCATCCTTTTTCTTCCTCGGGATAAACGAGCCAGGCTTTTCAGCATTTACATGAAACCAATTTTACTGTCCTGTTGTTCCTGGCACTACAGAAAGCCAGGTCTTGCAGAGCACTTACTCTTCATCTCACAGGGAAGCAGGATCCTTGTCTTATTACCAGCACTCCTAATAGCAGAGGTCCCAATTAGGCTCCGGGGAGACAAGCAACGGATGATCTCACGCAGGAGCCCAAACCAGATGACTGCTCCAGTAACATTTATTGCACTTAGATGGAAAACCGCAGGCATGTGGACCCATAAATGTTAAACCCTATTAAGCTGATACCTACATACATACTCAAGCACTTTGAAGGCCATCTTTAGGATCTGCCCCTTCTCCACCTCCAGAAATAATCAGCTCTGCCCTCCCCAAGCCCCCAGCCAGCACGGACGCTCAGCATCTCTCCTCTTCAGTTACTCCACGCTCTCTGTGCAGCTCGAACCGACTCGGGCTTTGCCAGTTTGCAGTTACAATGCCTGCAGCGGCTCTGCAAGCAGGTGTTCACCCAACAACCCCCCCCAACATTCACCCACCCACCCCATGATGTGGGTCATAACTCAAACCGAGACGGAAAACGGGGAAAGCAGCAACGCTTTCTAACTGAAACCAGTACGGGTGCCTCCAGGAGACCCGGCTGCGTGCAGCGAACCCCGAGACAAGTGTTGCCTAAGAGGGTCACACCTGCCACAGCTCCATGTGCTGCTTCTCTTAATGGCTTTAAAAAATCCCTCTTGGCACAACTAAGTGTTATGTCCTGTACTACAACAGAGTGTAAGTGGTTTTTAAAGCTTTCTTCTGGCTACTGGCTGAGTGCGATCAGTTTGGGCAGAGCCTCTTCCTGCCCATTTAGCTCCCTCTACCCAGCTCCAGAGTATTCAATGAATTACTAAAATCAAAAAAGAGACTTCAGCATTTGAATTAATCTCCCGAAGCTATACAGAGCTCAAGCAGAAAAGCACTGCATGCAACTGGGTGCCTGCTGCAAAGCAAGGTAAGTAGCTGGCATCTCTCCTGCTCCCACACCACCAAAATGAGGAGGACAAATCGTTGCACATCATCTTCATCACGACAAATTGTAGCTCCACATCAGCTTCATCACAACAAATCGTAGCTCCACATCAGCCTCATCACCGCTTCCCTTAGAAGATATTTCCCATGGCGACACAGGAAAATGTGGCAAGAGAAACTCACGACCAGAGAGGATTTTCCCAGACCAAAATCTAACAAAGATCAACAGTGCAAATCCAGAGCTACTACAGAGCCATTCTGCTGAGCAGCTCTGCTCCAGTAACACGCGTGCAAGAACGAAGGCACCAGTCCCCTCCCACCGTCCCACACAAGCAAGGAATTCCAGCCCTACAAAATAAACAAAGTAAGGTCTGGTGTGTTTTAAGACACTCAGTGCCAAAAATCTCCTGCCAACACCCAGACAGCTGGGGGTAGGAAGTTTCTGGGTGGTAATGGGTCTCCACATTGAACAGAACTATCATTATTTGGTTTAATTACATCATTATAGCTCCAAAGTAACTTCTGTGGATATTGCCCTTAACCTCCTGGTAGCTCAGTCATCAACAGGCAGTGTTCACAAAGCCGAGCTGATAAGCATTTGTATAGGGCATAATTCATCTCATTTGTCTCCACTAGAACTGACCCTAAAAATGCCCTTTTTTTTTTCCCTTCCCTCCACTGAGAGCTGCTGCTGAATAGCTCAGCTGTTTATATCACAAACATTTACAGTCAGGGGCAAGATCACCATCCCCCACATCCCTGCTTTAGTCTTTCCTGTAAGTCAGTGGAGTTGGCCAAGACCAGAAACAATCCATCAAGCTGCCTAAAAATGCTGAAAAATAACCCCTTCATTTAATCCTTCTGCTCCTCTGCTCGCACCAGTCCAACTACTTCCCAACCCCTCCAAACGTTACTCTGCCCATCCAAAACACAAACTGAAAAGGGTGTTCAGGGGAAAACCAAAACAAAACCCAGGACTAGGGCTTAACATCAGGTTCCTCCAGAAGGCTGAATCGGGAACACTGGACACCAACCAGAACCTCCTGCACTCAGCAAGTTTACCCCAGCTTTCAGGATTCCTGGGGACTCCAGTGAGTTAATGTTGCAAGAAAAACGCCATGGTACAGGAAAGTCTGATGACAGAACATTTCCTGGAAGATTATTTGCCCAAAATATTATGTGTACTCAAAGACCACAACGCATTTCACGAGGGACAGAGCTTACACAAACAGGGCAAAGCTTCTGGATGGACTTTCACAGCAGTTTCTTCTCCTCCCTTCCTCCCTCCTTTCACCAAGAGGTGAAAGTGGAAAGATTTTTCATGCCGAGGATGCCTTGGATACTGAGTTACACAGCACATTATCCACAAAACTTGGGCTTTTTTTTTCATGTGAGAAAATTCCAGTGTTCAAAGATCTTATTTAACCAGCTAGTGCACATTTACAGGTGAGCCCAAGCACTGGAGAGGCTGTTTCATCCCTTCCTTTAATGAAGGATGAGCACAATTTCCAAATACCTTCCCAATGCACATGTTAAAACATGCTTGAGGTAATTACAGCACTCGCATAGTGTTTGTGCCTGCTTTCTGGCCACAGGCTTGAAGTTTCCCACCACTATGTCAAGTTGTCTGCTCAAACCCAATCTCCTCAGTCTTTGTGGAAAATGTTAACAATAAAAAAATAAATTGCAAGGTCTACAAGTATGTGATGTTCCTCCTTCTCCTCTGCTTATGGGACAGACGTCTGGTTCAATCTGTGGTCTATGTCATAGGAAATGTCATAGCAAACATTAGGGGTTGTGGCTGAAAGGACGTGGAAAAAAAAAGAGCTAGAAATAAAAAGTTTCTTTTGCAACCGCAAGTTTTGGATACTCCCATTAAAAGGAAAGTCAATCTAAAAATCCAACTAATGCCAGAGGGTACTAACTGCTCCAAGGGACAACTGGGGACAGGGAATTGAGGTTTCCTTAAGACTTTGGATGAAGTGACAAAAGACAATACTACACTGTGCTTCTCCATAGGATATATACACACACTGCAATGCAAAGAGAAGATCAACCCCACCGGTTAAGACAACCAGTTAAAGATGCACTTTTCTGCTCCACTCTGAATTTCCTTTTATCTTCTTTTGGACAAGTGGTTTCATATGTTTTGTGCCACGGTTCCTTCTCTATAGAACAACTTTTTAAAGCCAGGGTGAACAAAATACCTGCAAAACATTTCCATTTTCATTTTTCTTCTTAGGTACGGCACACACAGAGCCTTTCACTAGGAGCTTGGGGCTGAATATATATTAAAAATTGAAAGGCGCTCGTATAATTTAATCATTAAGGTCTAGAAGAGTACTTAGCTTGTACCATCCTAACTTTATTCCTTTATCACAGGCAGCATCAATTCCTGCAGTGGTGTCACGTGCTGTTTGATCCAACATCTAGAAGTGACATGAACCGTATTCAGGAAATGCTGCTAGATGAGGTCCTTAGCATTTAAGTAACAATTTAAGTTATGCCTTCCACAAAATATAATTGTGGTGGTTGGTGTTTTGCTATTACTAATTACAGATGTTTCTCCTATTAATAAACTAATTGTTGCATGAGATTCTAGTAAGGCAATGGGAAAACGTATCTCGAGAGCTCTTGTCTAAACACGTGACGGTATTTTATTACCTTGAGTCATTTCAGGCAACTAAACCAAGTATGATCTAGGAATAAGAAAGTACCAAAAAAAGAAGAGAAAGAAGTACAAATAAAGATCACTAAAAATGATGCCACTTGGCTTAACAATTCTTGTCTATAGTGACAGTACACTAAAAACTATAATTCCAAATGTAAATACGCACCAGGTTTAAAAGATTCCAGAAAGAATTTGTTGCATTACATAATGCTAAATAGCTTTAAATGGTATTTTCCAAATTCCATTTCCATGCCATAGATGGAAAAGCTCACACACATTTTTGCCTGCCTTAATAAACCAAGGGGCTGTAGCTATGTGCACGAACGCATTGCAAGCCTATGCACACAGCTGGAAAGTGCTGCAATAAAAATATGTAGCCCAGCCCAGTATCCAAACACAGAGGTAATAATTCTTAAAACACGGAGTTTAAAGCAACTTCAATAGACAGCCAACGTTGTCACTGTAAAAAGCAAGTAGAATTACGCTGATTTTTGTTAGGAATTGAATTTCAGTAACGTCGTACAAATTATTAAATGGTTGTGTGAGTTTACTTTCAACAAAGTTCTGGTTTCTTTTCCCTGAGGAGATTCCAGTTGTACTTGCACATACTACTCCGGTATTAGCAAGAGTTGGAGTACTACTTTTTTTTTTTTCTATACAGATAATGTATTCTTCAAGTTCACTTCTACCAAGGAGAGAGGAAAAAAAGCCTTCAGCTTTGCTCTCCTCATGAATAATGCATTAAAAATTTAATATTACGGAACAAATCTTCTTTTTAAGCCTCCAGAAACAGTACTATATTTGCTCTATTACTTTGAAAAGATTCATGTCACATTTAAATAAGGGAAAGCATAAGCTCCTGTTTTCCATAATTAAGCTGTAACAAAATATTTCACCACTTATCAGACCAATTCTAAAACAATACCATACAGCTTTAGAACTGTCATCAAAAAAGATAACCACTTACCGTATCCACACTAAGGAATATAATGCAGTTTGGTCCATAACTCAGTGTTATAAATTGAAGTGGAACTGATTTTTTTTTTTTCAGCCATTCCTGAAAACTGGTTTGTTTACATGAAGGAGACAAGAAAATCCTGATTTCAAGCAGGCATCTACAGTCCACATTACTCACAGCATATGTAAATAAAACCAAATCCCACAAGCAAAACCATTTACAGCAGTAAAAAAAAAAATTATATAAGAGCAGAGGGAGGAAAATAACTGCCTGTTAAAAGGATGAAAACTTCTAGGAAGAGAAGAGTCCTTCTAAGAATGGCAGCGGTGTCGATCTCCTGCTCCTATTTAAGCCTTGCCTCTGTGGGTTGATGGCTCTGCTACAGCCTCAGGCTTCTTATTCCTTCTTAGGCTTGGATAAAATAAATAAACAAACTGAGGAATATGAACCCAGATGTTTCAGAAATCAGAAAGCAAGAGTCCGATCATACTGTTACCATAGGAGTATTTGGAAGTGTTTGCTCCTGGCAAGGCAGGACCGCTGACTTCAGCTCCCTGGAGCCTTTGAGTAGCTTTTCCAGGAAGCCACCAGCAAGTTAATGACACTTAAGGAACTGGACAAGGTGTCCTCTGAGAAAGGAGCACACGTGGACTTTGGAGTCTTGATAGACAAAAAGTTCTCCATGGGACAGCAATGTGCCCTTGTGGCCAAGAAGGCCAAGGGTATCCTGGGGGGCATTAAGAAGTGTGGCCAGCAGGTCTGGGGAGGTTCTCCTCCCCCTCTGCCCCAGTGAGACCTCACCTGCAGTACTGCATCCAGTTCTGGGCTCTCCAGTTCAAGAGGGACAGAGATCTACCCTAGAGAGTCCAATGGAGGCTACGAGGATGATGAAGGGGCTGGAACACCTGCCTTATGAGGAAAGGCTGAGAGACCTGGGGCTTTTTAGCCTGGAGAAGACTGAGAGGGGATCTAATTAACATCTAGAAACACATGAGGGCTGGGTGTCAGGAAGGCAGGGACAACCTCTTTTCACTTGTGCCCCATAACAGGATAAGGTGCAATGGATTCAAGCTCAAGCACAGGAGGTTCCACCTCAACGTGAGGAAGGAACTCTTTACTGTAAGGGCTGTAGAGCACTGGAACAGACTCCCCAGAGAGGTTGTGGAGTCTCCTTCTCTGGAGCCTTTCAAGACCTGTCTGGATGCATTTCTGAGTCATCTGCTCTAGTTTTGTCCTGCTCTGGCAGGGTGGGGTTGGACTCAGTGATCTTCAGAGGTCCCTTCCAACACCAACAGTCTGTGACTCTGTGCTCCAATCTACAGAATGAAGGACAAATACAACAAACACAAACTTTGTCTCCATTTCTCTGCATTGCTTCTGCTGAAAGGATGAACAGAATGGGGGAGGAATATCAAGGGCAAGAGAGTCATTTTTGCTGAGATGACTGGAAGAAATGTTATGGACACGATTGATTGTAGGGCTGCAGCCCCAGGTTTAAAGCAACTCTCAGCCCCATTACCCTTTAAAGATACATATTAATGTCTCTTCTTTAAGGTATCGCCTGCCACGTGAGCTGGGACAGTGCTCATTAACACAGTGAGACAGCAGGGAACTGCACATTTTATCATTTACCTAGTTTACTGCCAATGCTTTCAAAATCACTCTTGGGTTACTGGCACTCCTCTGTTTCACTCTGGGTTGGATTTTCAGGTAGCTCTGCATATTCCCTACAAAAAAACCCCAAATCTAAGGTGAAAGACACAGGCAACAGACACTCTCTAGCACCTGGCTTGCAGAGAACTAGCTTGTAAATGCTGTTTGATGATCAGTTCCCAGATCACAGCTTGTGGAAGCGAGCTGTAAAACCTGTCAAAACCACATTTCTAACTGAGCTTTCAAAGGGAAGCGAGGGCCCAGCGAGGGTTTGGAATTGGCATTCCCGAGTCACTCTGCTCTGCAGTGTTCAAGAGACAGCCTCCTACAAACCTGTGGCTCTTAGCTGAGGAGCAGTGAATTCCTCCTGGGATTTTTTTTCCTGAGAACTTCTATTTTCCTACTTCCCAACATTTGCTTTAGTCTTAAATAATAAAACTCATATGAGGTGCTCTTTTTTACCTAAACCCTCGCAGAAATAACCCCCTACTGCTTTCTGAACTGTTAAACCCCCCCGAAGCTGCCAACCTGCCCTCACCGAGCCCTGGCATCCAGCACAGCGCCAGGGCAGCAAGGGCTCAGGCAACGACTGCCCCAAATGTCACTCGTGTCCCACAGCAGGAAGCCCACCCAGCAGCGACTGGCAGGCAGCGCAGCAAACCACACGGGCTGTGTTTGTCCATTATTACCCTTTTTCCTTTTGGCTGGCGTTTCGGGTTCGTGAGCTCCTCTCCCCTTATACAGGAAGCTGGGGCCTCAAGCTTAATCCTGCACATTCAGTTCTCTTCCAGCTACCACTACAAATGTATTCTCCCAGCACACACACACACGTAGAAAAAAGAAGCATCGAAAGCTCTCGCAATCAAATCTTTGCTGAACTTCTCCACGGTGTGATTATTTCTCCCTATTCCTGGGAGAAAACTGGAGGAAGAAAGAAAGATTAACAAGTTCCTGCAGCTGAGCAAACAGACTAAATGTTATTCATCAAGACAGAGAGCAGATAATCCACATCTAAAGGTACAACCAAACCTTGCCATGCCACTACAAGCAGATAGCCATGAATATCCCGGTGTCTTTATTCACATTTTTTGCCATTACGCTTCAATCGCTTGACGTGAGCCAGGAGCAGCTGCACTTTCACCAGATCCAGCACTTTCACCAGCTTTTGTGTGGGGCTGGGGAAGCAGCAGCAATAGCAGAGCTGTGGGAGTTGGGAAGGAAGATAGGGAAGATGTGGTTCAAGCAGAAGGACTTGGCCACAGAAGCCTGGGAACCCACTGCAGCAGATCAAGGGGGTAAGGGGAGGAAGGAGGAGTCTGCAACTAATTCTCTTGTTTCAGTCTGAAAGCAGTTGAGTTGCTCTGCACTAAGGCACCTTATCCCCCCTGCTGTTCTGCCTGCTCACTCCACACCAGTCTCTGGGCTCTACCATCAGCCCCTTCCACCTTCAGAACAGCTTGTTTCCTTTGCAATGTAAAGGGGTCAATCTTCTTTTCCTCTCTCTTGGGCATTATAACATTGCCAGGACCACCCCACTATGTTCCAGGGGGGAAAAAACCCAACCAACCAGACAAGGAGCAATTTTCTGTAGCTCCAAATGTAGCAATTTACAATGTTATTTGTGCGTGCGTGTTCCTGCAGCTTCCTCAACTCCTTCTTCCTGAACCTCAAGGCCTAAAATAGGAGTACAAAACCTTTCCTGTCATCCTTTCCAATTAGTTTGGCACTTGCCCAATTTTTGGCTCTAGGTAAACCTAGTGTAAGATACATAAAGACATCTGCAATTTGCTTAGCAGTACACAAGGCACGGAGGGAGGGTAGCACTGCCTGGTCCCCAGACTCACCATTCCTTCAGTTGTTGACTATGCTCAGCAGCCAACTCTACTACAGTTTTTCCTGGATTTACTCTCAATAATTTTATAGCATTTAAGATGTAGACAGCACAGCAACAAGTCACTGTTGACTTAATCACCAATTCCTGTATCAAGAGACTCATCAGAAGGAGCTGATGTATCTTCTAATGCCTGTGGGCTGCTGAAGAACTCTGGCTACTCACCAAAGGAACCACAGGAGGTCACCACAAAATGAGGACCCTCCCCACCACCCATCCCTCAAAGTGTTCTGCAAAAAGCATTTGAGATGGCTAAAAGGAGAGGTGTCTCAAGAGGGAGGGAAGAAGGGCTACTGCTTTCAGTGACAGCTGAACCGATTTCTTTTGGGCTGTCCAACCTGCTGATTCAAGGTGTTTCCAGGGGTATGAACGAACCTGATGCTTTTAAATGCTCATCCTTTATTTCACCTTCAGCTACAGAGATCCCACAGCCGCTTCTACGTAACACTTAATGTAAGAGTAAGAAGAGGTGGGAAGAAAGGAAGAGAAGTGTCTATACACGGATTAACTACGTGCAGAATTAACCACACCAACACACCTTTTTCTGTATTTAAAACCAAACCACACCACTGGATGCCAGTACCAGCACTAGTGTGATTTCTCTTGGCTAGCTAACTACTGAGATGATGCAGTCACTTCAGTCACAGGAACTGTGGACAGAGAAACACATGAAATAAATAAATAAATAAGCAGAATTCACTCCCCTCAGGTTAAAAAAAAACAAAAAACAAACACAAAACCCAACAACAACAAAGCAAAATTCTCACTCGGTTCAGCTTTCCACTGCAAGCTGGCTTTCCTAGCCTGATTTCTTTCTCCCTTCTCCTTGGAAAGCTCTCCAATCCCAATCCAGAGCTCAAAGCCTTACACAGCAGTTCAGAAGAAGCCTTTCCCAAACAGGATACAACAGGACGACTTCCCCGTTCTCACAAAGCAGCCGTCACGTTGCAGTGTGTAAACAGGCATGTATTTTATTTTTTTTTTTTACTGCTGAATGTCAAATCAGACTCCTAGAAATACCTCAGGAGTTTCTACAGACCACCAACACGAGCTGTCCTTTCTTTGTTTTTTTTTTTCAGCAGATTATCCCACAAAACTCTTGAAACAGTCTAATGAGGTAACATGAAAAACACAGGACATAGGTTGAGCTCATCCAGTCCCTTTCTATTTTTAGAGGAAACACCCAGTAGAGCTTCAATTACAGAACCTGCAGATTCAATGTTTTCTCCATTGCATCATCCAGGCCGTTAATGACCGAGCAGTGCCAGACCTAGAAAGGGCCACTGTGCAGTCCCACCTGCTGGATCCCCTCGAAGGCCCTGATCTATTGATTCATTCTGCAAAGATTTCTGCAGCCGTTTGACAGCACTTTATATGCAGGTTGTATTTTTCTAGTTTAGAGTCTTAAAAGCTTTGCTTCAACTCCTGGTAATCTACTCCTTTTTCCTTCCCTTGTTACCAAGTTACAGAGAGAAGTTCAGTTTCTTTGACATATTTTTTGTTGTTGTTTATTTTAAAGAAAAAAGATGCTGGATATTATCAGTTTCTTTGGTTTCTTGCAATATTTTTTCCGTTTCCATGTCCCTTTCTGAAAACTGAAATTAGAAATTATGAATTAGGCAGCCTAAATATTACATTTGTCCTTCTGGGTTTTTTTTTTAGGAGCTTATTTACTCTTCCCAAGGTGTCAAAGGTATCAGCTCACAGCTCTGAAGTTCTACAGTTTCACACCAGCCACTAAGCATCCAGTGATTTAATTTGCCATCTGCTCTCAGTTAAAGTCTTAGCCAAAAGACTGATAGGAGTTTCCCTTCCCCCATTTTAATAAAATATTGTAGTGTCAGAAGTTGGTAACTTCCCTTTCCTGCTGAGCAACAGACCAAATCCTTTGTCTCCCTTTCATTATTACAAAACTTGCCGATTCTTTGCCTTCCCCACAGGCACTGCCAGGTGCCTGTTCTGGCAAAGGCAAGTCGAGGAATAGAAAAAAATTAATTAAAAACAAAACTAAAAACAACTATATAGAAAAAAATAATAATACCAGAGAAACAAACATTTTCTTTTGTACTTATCCCTGCTCAAATTATTCCGGTTGGAAACTAGGTCAGATTTTCTGCAGGCCTCCTTCTTGTGCTGGAGAAACTTAGCAAGTGAGTGAGTTACTGTATTCTCTATTCTCCATTTGAACTGGGACAGCCTGTGCTTGTCTCCAGAATAAAAAACAATAAATAATGTTAAACCACCACCTCATCTTAAATCCTCCTTTGCTCTCAGGTTTGCAGCTATAAAAACCACTCTGGACTTCTGTCTCACACTTCTTAGAGTTTATTGAGGTCTGCCAGCTTGCAGCACACTGATTTTAATGTTTGGTTTTTTTCCTCTTTTCTCCCCCTTGAATTCCCTGATGAACGCCACAATTTCACAGCCACCCCTCCCAAACCACCTTCCACTCCTGTGCCCTTGGTGCCACCTCACCTGTGATTTCAGAGTCACACTTTTAAGGACCTCTCTCAGCTGCCCTTCCTACAACAAAGCCCGCTGGGACACTTGGGGGATGTGCTGCACAACGTGTCCTACAATGTTCTCCTTCCCCGAGGGTCTAGCTGAAAAAAACCCCAAACACGTCACCACCGTCTTCTGTGGTTTGAATCCCCCTGAGACTCTTAAACAGCACGTGAGGCATGTTCTAAGTGCAAGCTGTTTTCAGGTACTGGAGTGAAAGCATAGTAAGGATACAAAGACACCCAAGAAAAACTATTTACTGTGATGTGACTGTGATGACATCATCAGTAGTGTTCCCTTTCACAGCGAGAAAAGTGCTTCCCCGACACTTGGCCTCTAGAGAAGGTTTCTGGTGCCACCATTGTACAGGAAGTTTTATCATTTCTAACATTTGGGCTCAGTCTTTCTTAATTAACTCCATAAATGAAGGTCAAGTATTTCATTACTATGTCATAAAGGTCCATCATCCATCACGAGGCCGTTGGGTGCTTCACCATTTAACGGAGTGCTCCCAAAGCTGACACTGTGGGACAGCACTGGAGATACGTTGTCATGATGGACCATAGCACAGGGCAGCAGGCTTCAAACCACAAATGGAAACATTATTTATGTGCTCTGCATCATCCTCATTGCTCCTGCTCATACCAGAACATCTTAGTCCACCCTACAACATGCATGTACAGGGTGGATGCAGACCACAGACCTCCTGCATCTTCCAACATCTCCAACATTCATAAGTGGCTTAGAAAGGTGTCACCTGTCGCAGGTGAAGGACTCTGCCTGAACTGAAATTCCCTCTTGTGACAGCTCCTGCCTCTTCCAGATGCACTCTTCTCACAACCGCAGCTTTTGCCACATCTGCCACAACATCTGCATCGCACTGAACCTTTCTGACCCCTGCACAACTCCTCTCAGATCTTCTTAAGCACTAATGCCTATAACACCTCTCCGTGTCTAGAAGACAGAGGAAAGTCATTTTGAGAGAGGTGCACACTGCTCGAAGGGATGAATCTTCCTTCCTTACCGAGGCAATTTTAGGTTGTATTGTCAGAGTTTGAAGTGGCAGAGAGACAGAAATACACAAAAGCAATTGGCAATTCTGCTCAAATCCCCACATAAGCTCCTCTCCACAGGACACGTTTCCCCTTTTGATCAAGGGAGGACCTTTCCTGCTCGAGTGGCAAAGCTGCCCAGCTCCCTTTAGAAAAGCTGTCACCAAGATCAATGTTTCCACTCCGTGAATAACCACACTGAAATAAAAGTATTTTTGTTTGGTGGGGGATTTTTAATGCTTTTTTTGTTTATTTGTTTAAGCTTTTTTCAAAATTAATTCTGAACTCAAATGCCTGGGAGAGAGGATTAGGAGAGAGAGGGAAAAAAAAAAGCTTTGTGCAATTTTGCACTGTTTCTTAATTCATCTTTGAAGACTGTGTAGCATTGGTAAAAAATAAGGTCCACAGGCTCTGCAGTCAGTGAAATATTTATGCATTTTAGACTAGATAGAAGGAAGAAATTGTTTATGATGTGGGTGGTGAGACACCTGCCCAGGTTGCCCAGAGAGGTGGTGGATGCCCCATCCCTGGAAACATTCAAGGTCAGGTTGGCCGGGGCTCTGAGCAACCTGCTCTAGCTGCAGATGTCCCTGCTCACTGCAGGGGGATTGGACCAGATGAGCTTTAAAGGTCCCTTCCCACACAAGCCAGTCTATCATTCTATTTCTTTAAGGCTTTCCTTATAGGTAGAATATTAGCTGACCACTAACGCTTTAATTAATGTTAAGCATCCTTACAAGAACAGAAATAATTATATTGTGGTTGCCCAAAGTTGTTTAGTAGTTGTGTTTTTTAACACACTACTATTGAAGAACATTGTATGTGTCCAAATGTTCATAATAACAAGAAGATTAAACATTAAAAAAAATTAACTGCAAAATTCAACAACTGCCACTTAAAGAGGAAGCAGAACGGATGCTCAAGGCCATTACAGTTCAGATGGACATCAACAGATTCCCATCCCATCCCAAGCAATAACCACGGTCTCCGTGCAGCAGAGCTAACAGAGGAGGTCCCCAAGCTTGCAACAACAAATGTTTCTACCAGCATACTCAAGCCAGTCTGTCGTTTGACACGCAGGCACGCTGAAAGCTGTTCAGCCGTTCTGCACAGATCTGCATGCCAAGCGGAGAAAGAGAATCGCGTTTGTAGTGATGAATGAAATGACTACGGGCACATTTGTAATGTTTCATGTCAACGGTGACATGCTCATCTCTCAGGTTCTCAACATGCACAACCACCTTTCCATCAGGAGATGTCTTACTCCAGACTCCAGTGAAAGCAGCCACAATAACTAACTGTGCTTGGCACTTTTGTCTCTACAGGTAGCTCAGGAAGTCAGAATGGGTGGGGAGAAAAGGATGAACCACAAGATGACTTTATATAAGGGCGTGTGGTGATAGGACATGGGGCAGTTGTTTTAAACTAGAGTGGAATAGATTCCGATTAGACATTAGGAAGTTCTTTACTATGAGGGTGGTGAGACACTGGAATGGGTTGCCCAGGGAAGCTGTGGATGTCTCATCCTTGGAAGTGTTTAAGACCAGGCTGGATGAGGCTCTGAGCAACCTGGTCCAGTGGGAGGTTTCTCTGCCCATAGCAGGTGGGATGGAACTAGATGATCTTTAAGGTCCCTTCCAACTCAAGCCATTCCATGACTATGAAAACCAGTGTTGTTTAAGAAGTCAACTATAAGAGGTCAGACTCAATGCTCTTCCAGGAAGTGACCAGATGATCGCTTCTTTTTAAGGAACAAGGCTGTATCCTCGTTTTAATAGAAAGTAGGTGCACATTAAGGATATTTTATGGACAGCAACGTAAGGAATAAATATCAACCACACTCCAAACACACCGTGTGTTTTAGGAAATGAGAAGCCAATCACCAGTGGCAGACCAGGATGCACAACTACCAGGATTGCATCCGAAGCCTCTGTTCCAAGAAAGACCCCATGTTTCAAGAACTTTAGAAGCAACTTTTGTGAAACACCACAGACTACAGATTTCCACGTGCTTTCATGCTATGCCTTAGGTGGAGCACTGCTAGCAGATAACCTCCTGTCCTACATTTTTCAGGTACTAGTCACGACAGTGAGGAGCAAATGCCACTGATGAAAGGGAAGAAGAGAAACGACCACGATCTATTCCACATGGCATCACATTTTAAAGGCAAAGCCCTATGAAGCATAAAGAAAAAAAAAGACAATTCCAAGCCACACAACCTTTCTTCCACCTAATGCAACCCCTTTTAAAGTTAGGTCCAGAAAGGGAGCTGAATGTACGTGAGGAAACAGAGAAGATGAGGCAGCAGAAGCTCATCACGTTGTGCTGGAAAGATTTTTTGTTTATGTTTTGTTGTTTTCTGGGTTTTGTTGTTTTTTTTTTTTTTTTTTTCTGTAAATCTATTTTCCACTTAAGTGAATCACTTAACTCCATGGATAAAACATGCATTGATTAGCTGCTATTTTAGCTTCCACGGGACTATCATTGACAGCAGTTTTGCTGAAAAGAGCCTCCCAACAAACCCTGAAAATAGCAGCAGTGCTAACGTACAAAATGGTTTTCAGTAACGTGTCAAAAAATACGCTGTCAAAGATTAAACTTCTTGCCTCAAAAAGCAAAGACACCTTTAACTGTTCAACTACCAAACTGCAGTTTAAAGAGACCTCTAGTTATCCGTACCAGGGACATACAGCACAATTCATACAAAAACATGCCAAATACGGCTGGTAAATCAGAGACTTGCCTCAAATGATGCAAAAAAGGGATTATATATAATTACAGTACTAACATTCAGTGGTTTGCAACTTTTGGCAAAGGTGGAAAAAAATAATCCACCTCCGTTTTCCTGTAAATGCTCCAGTTTTGCCTCTGCTATCCCGGAAGAGAGAGCACCAAGTGATCAGCTAAGCCATTTTCAGAGATGTTTTTATTCTATTTTATTTTTGGTTTTACTTCTCAGCTCCAAAACTGTGCCCTGCCTTCCCCCCGCCGTTTCACTGCCTGAGAATAAAGCCTCTATCTTATCAAGCAGCTTAATGATATGTTAATCTTAAGGCGAAACACTGGAGTGAAACACTAATACCACCAGCAAAACAAACTAACAACCAGACACAAAATGTGCTGTTGAGTGTAACAGAGCTGTACGCCCAAATAATGGGAGGAACCAAAGCAGTAATTAACACAAATTGGTTTATTTGACCGAATGAATGGAATATAAACAACCTGCTATCATGACACTGATTAAACAAAGGGAAGAGTTTGCTTCTTATGGACTAGTCATAAACCAAGGGATGCTGCAAAAGGTAAAGCTGAAGCTAAAGAAAGGATGTGTCAGAATTTTCTTGGGAGGTACAAAAGGAATTTTATGGTTTGGGTTTTTTCTTCCTTTGAAGACAGGATTCAGAGTGATTTTTTTAAAATGAGGTATAGATTTTCTACACGAGTATCTACCCCAACATCTTCTTGAATCTTCTGCACTGAAAATTAATGTTCATGGTATTCTGATGAAATGCTAAGATGATGATGATTAATAATAATAAAAATTCATTCTTCCTGAGGCTGTGCAAACAGCAGGTTGTATAAAGCACAAAACTATTTCACCTCTGCAAGTTCTGTGCTAAAATAGAAAGTTAGGGCAAAAAGCAGTACCTAAAATACTGTTGTCCTACAAGTCCTGGGAAAGTTAAGCAGAGAAAGATTATCCCATCCACAATAGTTTTAAAAAATAAAATAAGACTACAAAGAAACCCCAGCACTAATACCACACACTAAAAAAATCCCTACTAAGTCTTAACAGTTGTTTTCTGTAACCCCCAGGAGCATTTTGCAAGGGGCAGGTTGTCCCTTGTTGCAATCTTTAACCCCTGCTCCTCCTGCACCTTTATGCAGATGGGACAGTCAGAGGTTGATTCTGAAAGGTGAAGAACACAAGGGAAGCAGAACACTGAAAAGAGAGGACTCATCTCAGCTGCAAACACTACAGCTTACTGGAATAAAGACAAGTATTTTGAAGGGTACAAACTCCAGCCTGACATTCACATCTCTTTTGTGATCTGCAGAACTTCCTGGTGATGTTAAGATGTAATTGGGACAAAAAAATAAGAGCGGGGAGAATGAAAGGAGGATTGGAAAAGCACCACAAACCACCAGGGTCTTCTGTGGTGCTGTTCTCTCAAAACCCAACCTTCTCCGCGTGAAGTCCACGGATATCTCCCCACAGTATAATCTCCAATTCTATTTTAAATTGCTGTATGTTTGGGAAAAAAATAACTAACGCATGAAAAATGTAAAAAAAAAAAAAAAAAAAAGTTGTCAGATGGCAATTTATTTTAAAAAGCAACCCATTATTTAAGCATCTTGTTCAGGAACGCTGAGCTCTTTACGGATCCTCATGGCGTTTCTGGAAGGAGCCCATAACTACCTGGTACCATTAAAGTCCTCAGTCTAATTTTCAGCACAGCGGTACTCAAAGCTTCCTCACCTTCACACTATGCTATGTAAGAGCCATTATCATAACTACTACTCACTGAGATTATATAGGCTCAGATCCTGTGCGTTTTACAGAACATACATCCAACTGCCACGCAAAATTGCTGCAGGATATTATGAACTGCCAAGTTTTAATGCCGAGAAAGTTGAATTTTAAAGGCAAAGGATCTCGTCTGAATTTTAAATCCAGGCAAGCTTAGGCTGATTTCAAGGCTGAGTGTGTAGTACACACTGGGTAGCAACAGCACTGAGGAGTGAGACCACCACGTAGTTAGGGACATGTTTGTCAAGGAGTAAATAACACACATCATTTAATACCAGCAATAATAACAACAACATCATCTTGTTTCCTTCCAGGAGCTGACACCACCACCAGCTTCACGTAAATACATCTCCAGAATATGCAGCTTGTCTTCAACCACAGCTAAGCAACTCTAGGTATTCTTTACGATGGCCTCAAAGTGGATCAAAAAAGCCATGAAGGGTTTCTGTTGGTTTTTTTTTTTAGCTGGGTGGTTGTGGGTTTTTTTAGTTCTTTAGTGTTGGTGGTTTTACGTTTTCCTTCTTCATTTTAGGGGAGTTGTGTGTGGTTTTGAAGCGAGTACACATTGTTGCTCTACTTGAAATAGGAACTAATGCAACATTTTTATTAACAGCATCTCTTGAGCTTACCTGTTTCTAGCTTTCCAGGCACTATGCTTTCTAACTCACATGGCTTTTACTTCAACAGATACAAGCACTGTAGCACTAAAAGTGGGCTTCCTACTTTACTTTTATGCTGTAGCTATCACCCTGACACAGAACAGCCCCGACCCTAACACGTTCAAGATGCAAATCCACAACTACACAATCTGCTAAAACTGGCAGAACTCTTTGCCACTGACCATAAGTTCCCATCTTCTGTCTTGTGAGAAAATTAACCCAATTAAAAGGAGGTGTGTTTGTTTGCGTGGGGGGGTGCTAACTGTAGCTCAGATATACAACGCTGTACAACACGTGGCTATAAAAGCAGTAGTGGTGTTGGTCAGTCTGGTTCTACCTTTGTCTTGACCCTTATGCAAATATTTTTTGCTATGTCACTAGGCAATTAAAAAAAGCTCAAATTAGTAGTATGTATTTACTGAAAGACTCAGTAACTTGGGTACTGTGTCTCAAGAACCAGCGTGTCAAATCCTTACCAAGGGAGTGCTGGAAAAGAGGAGAATCCCTTTCAAATGTACTCAGTTTCCATTTTCCGAAGTGAGGTCAGGATTTTGAGGGGTTTTTTGAGGCACAGCATGAGTCTGCTCAAAGTGGGATTTGGTTTATTTTAGAAAATATTAAAAGCTGTGCGTGCACAGTAAGGCAACTGCTTTCAACGGGTGATTATGCTAAACCAAAAAATGGCTTAGATGAGACAAAATTGACACAAATTTCCTAAAGTGAAGAACCTATAGCCACAGTATTTGCCCATCTTCAGGAAAAATACAGCCAAGGCAAGTGAGAGAATAGAATGGAGCTCTGGCTTTAAGCTGAAAATCACTACAAACGTCATGAAGAGAAAGAGCTTTGTAGGATGAACTATATTGAAGGGAACAGAGGACTGCCTGAGGAAGAGGGAAATACCAGACAAACAAGCATTTTCCTATTCCTTTGTACATCTAGATTAACATTTTAAGCAGCTACAGCTACTTAGGTCTCCTGGTGTCCTGCCCTAACCCTGGAGATGGGGAGGTTAGAGAGAAGATGGACTGAGACTCTTGGAGACAGGAATAGCAGAAAAGCAACAGATCCAAGCTGAAGCAGGAGAAATTCCTCCTAAATATTAGGAATTCCAGCAGTCAAACACTAGAAGAGAGCCCCAGACAGGCTGTGAAACCTCCATTCTTGGAGATACTCAAAACTCAGCTGGGTGATGCTCAGAGAATCCTCAGCCCTGCCTTGAGCAAGGAGCTGCAGATGTCCCTTCCGACCCGAATTCCTGTACAGTGCTGGACATCACCTAGCACAGTAACAAACCCTGTCACCTAAAGGTGAGTAACAGGTATTTATGTATAGTTTATGTTCCCCTATACAGGTGTAACAACTAATTTCCAGTTATTTAAACAATTACATACAAGTGTTTACCATGGCTGAAATACCACAAATGGGTTTAAAAAAAACCAACAAACCTTCTTACAAAAAAATTAAATCCAACATTAGTCTGCCAGTCCTGTATGAACAATAAGCCTTTTCTTTTAAACTCTCATGTAGCAGAAAATTAAAGCTTAAGAGTTTTGATCTTGCAAAACTATACCACCAAATAAGAAAACCTAAAAAGGGCTTCTGTGACATCTTAAAGGTGATTTTGCCTTTTTTTTTTTTTAAATAAAGACATTTACATCACACTGGATTCTTTAAAAGCTTTCTTCCACTTTTCCTCCAGTTTTATGTTAGCTACTTTAATCTCCTTTTTTTGGTTGTTTGGTTTTGTTTGTTTGGGGTTTGGTTGGTTGGTTTTATTATTATTTTGTTGTTGGGGTTTTGGTTTGTGGGGTTTTTTTGGTTGTTTTTTTTTTTACCCCAGAAATATCAGCCTATCTTCTTCTTCCAGATCCTAACTATTTAGGCTTCCTCACTCCCTTGAATTACTTCCTGGGACATTAATAGCAGAGGCAGAACAGGCAATGCAGTAGCCTATTGGTGGAAATGAAATTCCTTCTTGCTAATCATTGATCACAGAAAAAGGGTGAAAAGTGTTGGCCTCAATTGCTAAATGCCTTGTAAACGCTAAATTGCAAATTTTCATCATGAATCTTGCTGTGTCAAGCTCCAGCAGGGAGCAAAATTTTATCCTTAGTATCACAGACCAGAACCATTAAAATCGTATCACTGAGCATACAGAATGATTGAATCCAGTCCTAAAGTACAATTTTAGAACAGAAGTTTAAAGCTGGCTGTAAATTCAACACTCTCAACCCAAAACACAGAGCAAGAACCTGTGTTAAAATGCCTCCCCCTGAACTAGAGCTTAAGCTCACACAAAGTCCTGTCCAGGTGCCAAGCCACACATACCTGTGCAATGAGACAAGGTTCCAAACTATTACAGCTCTGCGTTCACAAGAGGGGGAAGATGGGAGCCCTACGAGCAGAGTGCTGGTCAGACCCCCCCCAGCACGGCCACACAGCTCTGCCAAGGCTTCTCCATCACTGTCATCTTTCCCTCCACCACTGAGAGCAACCCGAAGTCAAGACCCACATCACTGGAAGCATAAATCACATGAAATATATAAAAATAACTAACTATATAAACACTCTTACTTCTAAAGAGCTATGAAAATGTGATTTTGCTGTGAGTGCAGGAAATTTATGCTTCCTGAATATAAAAGAGAAGTATAGAAATTCTTTTACTGGGGTACAAACCTTGGACTTGTTTTTCTTTTCCTTAGCAGTACCCTGGACTATCAACAAGTAGGAGATGAATCCAATCAGAATCCCACATGAAATATTCAAATACTTAAAATATCCACTTAACATACTTAAAATACCCCTTCCTCCCACAACAGGATCCCCTATCCTTCCATCCAGGCAGCCTTAATGATCATCCCAGATGAATCCCCTTCCCTCTCCATAACCAAGCACTGGTTTCACTTTGATGCTGCAGACTGCAGAAGAGGAGGGAACTAAAAGTTTCTTACAAAAGCTTCTCACAAATACCTATGCAAAGGATCACGATCTTGCAAAAGTAGTTAATTAATTAATAACAATAATAAAAAGACAATTAAACCAGATTTTGCAGAAGTGAGTAAGAGTAAGGATATGAAATTGTCTATGGTACTCACTCAGGAAGCCAGCTGATAAAATCCATCAGAGAAGGAATCAGAAGAGGTGATATTTTATCAAATTCAGTTGCAGCTTTTTGCAATGGGAGATTTGTCAACATCCTATAGAAACTGTGAAAACGGTCAGAAAGGCCCCTGGAATAATGCAGCCTTTCCATAACCCTCTATATTGTTCTCCTGGCTGCGTAACAGACAAGGGGAAGTTTCTCTACAGTGGCAAAACAACAAGTCCCTGCTGATGCTGAAATCAGGTTTGCCTCTATGGTGCAAAGTGCAGCGACTTCGGTGTGACATGAAACTGCCACAGACCCCAATTTAAATGCGCTGCCTGAAGTTTGTGGGGGAGCGACCCGTCAGTTCTTGTCTGCAGCAGGGAAAGCTTTGAAACCTCTTTCATTTTTACTAAACTAGTGATTAAATTCAGCCAGGTATTTTGGCTTGGGAGGCTGCAGTAGGGATGGACCCCCAGCAAGCACCCTGAAGCACCGTGTTACCTAACAGCGCTCAGAACAGCGGGCTTCCAAATCTGAAAGCCCATTTTAACAGCCACCCCCAACGCTGCTAAACTTAGGAGAAGCAGAACACCAGCAACAACCGCTGAAATTTGTTTGCCAAGTTTTCCCTCTTCTCCTCCTCCTCTGAAGAGAAGCTAAAGATAAATGGTGGGGCTCTGCAAGTCCGTATCCCTGGTTACATGGCAGCGCAGCCAAACAGCGCGGCAGGGACGGCGTGCGGAGCTGATGACCAAACAAATTGTCAAATTGGGGTTTTTCTGGAGCTCCACACCACCTATCTCTCCACACAGCCAAGCCTGGAGGTCAATAAAAAACTGCACGCTTTCTTTTTCTCCAGGACACGATTCACAGAATGGTAGGGGTTGGAAGGGACCTTTGGAGATCATCTAGTCCCACCCCACTGCTAAAGCTGGATCACTCACAGCAGGTTGCCCAGGAATACATCCAAGTAGGGTCTGAATGTCTCCAGAGAAGGAAACTCCACAGCCTGTCTGGGCAGCCTGTTCCACGGTTCCATCACCCTCACAGGAGAGATTTTCCTTACGTTCAGATGGAACTTCTGTGTTCCAGTTTGTTCCCATTGCCCCTGGTAAAGACTCTAGCCCTGGAGTGATGGTACCCTAAAGCAGAGAACTACAACAGTGCAATCAACTGCAGCCTACACGTGCCTGCATTTTCTCCACCAGTTATTAAAACAAACACACCTTCTTTACATGCAAACACAACAAATTCTCTTTTTTGTGCGTACAATGCACACTTGTTAAATTTCATTATCAAAGTTTACAAAATAAAAATAAAATAATTTAGAAAAATAAAATAAGAAGAAACAAACCCAAAATTGAAAAAAATATCCAACCACATTGAACAAAATGGAAGATGCCCTGACCTCTAACTTTAGCAGTAAAAGGAAGGAATATTCTCCATCTCCTGGGAGGCAGAGCAACATTTCATTTTTTCAGACGTGAAAACATTTCCAGCATTGCAAGCAACAGCTCAAGTCCTTGGCTGAAGAAGTTCCACCAGCTATTTAAGCACTGCATTATTTAGGACTCCTCCAAGCAAGGCAAGTGACTGTACTTCAAATCCTAGTGATGGCAGAAAGCCTCTCTCCGAAGAAAATATTGTCAACCTAACAGCAGCACATCATCTCTTCCAGTCACGCATCCCCAGCTGAGGGCCAAGAGAACATCTGGCTCAGCTTTTCCTCAAAAAGGACCGAAAGGCTGAAATCAATACAGTTGGTGTTTGTAAATAAACACAGCAAAAAAAAAAAAATGCAGCCTGGAGGGAGAGGAGTTAGTGATGGGCAGCGAGTGCAGGGGCCCTGGGACATCTCCCGGCACCTCCTGGCTCTGCACAGGGCAAGGATAATTATATGTAGTCCTCCCAGTAATCAAAAAAAGTGTGGCATATTTGGCCATTTCAAGCAAAAGGCAGGTGATGGTTTAGGAGCACGGGGGTATTATCGCCTGCGACCGTGCCAAGGGCTCATTTAACCTCTGGGAAGTGATATGAATAGATGGGGTGTTTTCCAGAGGGAAGGCTGTTACAGGTCAGTTTTACCCAGAAGTTGCCAAAGAAGGATCTTCAGGTTAAGCATCCGAGTCCTCCACTCAGTTGAGGGCTTGTTTTCATTTTTTTCTAGGAGAATGAAAAAGTGACTTCTCTAGTAAATAGCTGACACGTTCTTTCACTAGCACACGAATCAGGAATTGAACATGTTCACAGTCAACTCTCTCGTTCTAGACATTTTACATTTCCTAGAATGCTTTGGGTTGGAAAAGACTTTGCAGATCATCTCGTTCCAACCCTCCTGCCATGGGCAGTGACACCTTCCGCTAGACCAGGTTGCTCAAAGCCCCATCCAACCTGACTGAACACTTCCAGAGATTGAGCATCCACAACTTCCCTGAACAACTTGTGTTGTTCTCACCACCCTCACAGTGAAGAATTTCTGCCTTACACCCTCTTTCAGTTTAAAAATCTATCCCCTCATCCTACCTCTACACTCCCTGGTAAGGAGCCCCTCCCCATCTTTCCTGTAGGCCCCTTAAGTACTGAAAGGCTGCTACACGATCTCCCCAGAGCCTTCTCTCCTCCAGGCTGAACAACCCCAACTCTCTCAGCCTGGCCTCACAGCGGAGATGCTTCAGCCGCCCCAAAATCTTCATGGGATCCTCTGGCCTCACTCAAGAAGCTCCACATCTTTCTTACATGCTGGGGGACCCAGCACTGCAGGTGGGGTCTCACCACAGCAGAGCAGAGGGAATCCCCTACCCCAGTCTGCTGGCCCTGGTGCTCTTGATGCAGCCCAGGATGCAACTGGTTTTCTGGGCTGCAAGTGCACATTGCTGGCTCATGCTCATTTTTGCAACACCCCAAGTCCTTCTCTGCAGGGCTGCTGTCAATCCACTCATCACTCAAGCTGTATTTGTGCCTGGGATTGCCCCGATCCATGTGCAGGCTTGATGAACTTCATGAGGTTTGAACAGGCTCACCTCTCAAGCCTGTCCAGGTCCCTCTGGATGGCATCCCACCCCTCCAACACATGGACCCCACCATTTAATATGGAAGACAACAGTTGACAAAGACTTTCAGAAGAAAACACGGGAATTTATAGGTGTTTTGCCACTTAGTAACTTGAGATTGATTAAAAAATAATAATAATAATAATAAAAAAAAAGTGTTTCTGAACACTGGGTCAAAACAGTAAACTTAACACGTCAGGAAAATATTCAGTGTTTATTTTGTTAAAGCACAAGACCATCAAACCTCCAGAAATGTTTGGTTGCTTTGGACGATGAAATAGAAAGGAAAACTGAAACTGCTTTCAAAGAGCTCTGCCTACTGGACTTGACAGCCATTTTCACAACGGCAACATCTGATCAGCTCTTCAACTGAAAATACAGGCTACAGATTCCCAGGCAGTCCCAGTTGCTGTACACATATGGTCTGCATTAAAGCAAGAAAGCCTCTTTAACTCCTGTAAAATAGTTCCTAACAGCCAGCGAGGTGACTGTCACCTCATCAGCTACTAAAAAGATGGTTCTATGATTGTATGAAAACTGTGAACCTCTTTTCCAGTCACAATTATTACCCCGTGTCATTATTAGACAAGCTAGAAACATCTACTGACCTTATCAGCAGAAGAGAAGATAAAGCCATAGGTTACTTGAAGGCTGTCATACAAAGACCACCTACAGTGGGACTGAAGAAGTCACCTTCACTTTAAAACATGAAGAATTTTGGGGCTTTTTTGTTCTTTAAAAAGCAGCAGGTATTGGGCTGACAATTAATTGAAAACAGTTTTAAAACACCACCATAAATTTGGGGGTTTGTTTTCCCATCTTGACTCCAACTGGTAATTTAAAGTGGCCAACAGAAACATTTTGATTTCGCCATTAGCAAAGGAAAAAGAAATAAATCAATCAAACGTTCTGGAAAATAGTGAGTGCATTACCATTTGCTGAAAAAAAATAATGAATTTTCATCTCTGGAGTTCTAAAATGATTTCAAATGAATCCCAGTATCACCCCATCCACACTGCTAAGGATAAACGAAGTCTAAAGTGAACAGATATTAACCGTAACACGCTGAATTCGGAATCTTCTGATATCTCAGCATATTCTGTGATGAGGCAGCCCAGCCATATTTTACTCTTACCTTTCTTTAGAGCCCATTGAAGACATTTCCAAAACAAAACCTGGTGTTAGTTCTACGTTTTAGTACAGACACTACTCAAACAAATGCATATCCCCGGAGGCTTAACAGCCCCCTTTTGAGAAAGGGCTTGGAGTGTGGTTTGTACAGACTGGCTGCTGGGTTACCTGGCTAAAAATGGTACTGCTAACGCCCTCCTGGCCATTGGCAGAAGGCTGCCTTCTGAGATTTTCATGACTGATTTCCTTTTCACAGCTTAGATCCTTGCTAATGTGACTGGATTTGATTTGGTTGGTTTGATGCTTTTGGCTTTTTTTCTTTTTTTTGAGGGTGTGCTTGTATTGGTTTTGTTTTTTGTTTTGTTTTCTCGCACAGGAAGATTGTTTTTTCTGTTGCAAAGCACCAATAAATATCTTTAGACATACAATCTAGAAAGAGCTCAGGTGTTATTTGAACAGAGTCTGGTGAAAGAAACACTTTGGGTCATTGAGGGAAGAATAAAAATTGCCTGGTGCAAGAGGAATTCACAAGCACTGTAGAAACTGTATTTGAACAGAACTACAATAGCACGAGGTCAACATTATGTTTTGCACTTGGGGGCTTAATCTCGATGTTACACAGCCTAAAATGAAATGGCATCGTTTCATTCTTTCTATTTAGGACATCTCTTGAAAGGAGGCTTTGAAAAGAAATTATAAAGCAAAAGCTCCTTCTGATCTCATCTTTTCTTGAGATGTGGGATTGTAATTACCGAGTGTTCTGCATCCAAGGGAAACGGTACCTTACTGATGGAGCTACAGGCACCTGGTCCTTGGAAT
>JANHFX010029224.1:0-11824 GCA_027560015.1 Chloroceryle amazona | reverse complement strand
TCATTGGATGTCACTGAGAAGAGCCTGGCTCCATCCTCCTGACACTCACCTTTTACATATTTATGACCATTAATGAGGTCATAAACATTAATGAGGTAGTAACGGTATTTGGTTATCATCTTTAAGACAAAGAACTTCTTGATTTAAAGGTATCAAAAAGAATCCATCACGACTGAAACAACCGAGGTAGTGACATTTTAAAAAGCACTGCTCGCAGAGCTCACTTGCCCACCAGGAGAATGCTAAAGAGGTAATTTATGGTCAAGTGAAGCAGCACTAGCCCAGGTAAATACAGAAATGAAACCTGATCAGATTCCTCTTTCAAAACTGCCTACTTTGATTTCCAGTTTTGTTCAATTTTTTTATCCTTTTTCCTGTCGTGACATGGTCAGAAAAGTGGCAGCAACTGCAGGGTAACATGCTGAGCACCAACAACTCTGGAAGATTTACAGAAAAAACCCCACAATAACCAAAACTATTGTAATAGCAACAGTGAATGCTCCTTGCAGCAATGCTAGTTAGTGTGCCTATACAAAGTTGTTAGCATCCTTCCCAATACAGACAGCGAGAATTTGCTGGAGCCTTTCAAATTTCTTATGGGGCAGGAAAAAAAGGGATTTGGATTTCAGGGCACAGTTTGTATTCAAGTGTCAATTTTATGGTGATAATCTGGAGGCAGAAACATTCAAGCATTCATCCACTCTGAAATGAAGAGGGACGTTTCTTGGTGGTTTTTTTTTAGGTTTCACTTTCATTCTCCATTAAACTTCACCACACTCGCTTCCCTGACATCTCTCTCAACACAAGAGAATATTCCAGAAAGACACGAGATATTGAAATGGGAGGAAAAAGGAGTCTCACAACTATGTACTCACCATAAACCCGATTAAACAAATCCACTTAAAAATCTCATTCCTTTGTGGATAAGCACAGACCTCCACACAGATGCAAATTGTTTTACGGTTACGTTGCAAACCTTCTCCTTCTGGGACTTTTCAATTTATGTCAATGTGTAATTAGCAAATGAATTGCACTGTAGATTGCATTCAGCACTCTTTTCCTTTTCATTCCCCAGCTACCATAACCTCCCTCCCCACTTCCAGAACTCCCGTATCGTTTTCAACTTACTGATTATCAACAAAATCAGCTTCGTATCATAAAAAGTCATAGCATTGGCAGCTGGCCAACAAATGCCTTGGTGGAGGGAATCATCTTCCAGCACAAATAACCCACCACAGGAACACTGCTGGTGAAGGCTCACGGCAGCTTTAAGTACAGCATCTTGACACCTCAACATGAGGAAGAACTTCTTTACTGGAAGGGTTGTAGAGCACTGGAACAGACTCCCCAGAGAGGTTGTGGAGTTTCCTTCTCTGGAGCCTTTCAAGCCCTGGCTGGATGCATTTCTGAGTCATCTGCTCTAGTTTTGTCCTGCTCTGGCAGGGGGGTTGGACTCGATCTCTGGAGGTCCCTTCCATCCCCTAACAGTCTGTGATTGTGTGATGCCCAGTTGGTGACTATAAAGATGCTTTCCCCTTCCTGCCCCTCCTGACTGACAAACAGGCTGAAATACAATCAGTACCTTTTTACCGTATTATTTTTCAGTCCCTTCAGAAAATTACTTTTATTATAATTAATGCAAATTGCCCTCGGTTAATCCTATTTAGGAGTTCCCAGATAAACTATTTTGGCAATCATATCTTCACGGATTACGCAGGTCACCCACACAATGCATGAGCAAACGCTTCCTTTTACCCAAGTGGGATATTCTGCCTTGAATTCAGAAGCCACGCTGCACTGTGAGAAGAGCCCTGACACACTTACTCAATTTTACTGCATCTCCTCTCTTTAAATACAGCACAACGTTCACAAAACATTTTAAAACCAATTCTTTACAGAGAAGAAATAAATCTCTTGGCTTTAAGAACCCACCCTGCTATGCAGCAGTGGTGATCCTGCATCGGACACACCAAGACCTTTATCTTCATCCCACTCTGCTCTGGGGGAACAGCCCCTACCCTGCAGTGCTGGGGCAGCTCTGGAGTCCTCAGCACAGCAGAGACAGGGACCTGGGGGAGCAGGGCCAGAGGAGCCCCAGCAATGCTGGGAGGGCTGGAACCCCTCTGCTGGGAAGCCAGGCTGGGAGAGCTGGGGGGGTTCACGCTGGGGGAGAGAAGGCTCCAGGGAGACTTTATTGTGGCCTTTCTGCACCTAAAGGGGCCTATCAGAAAGATGGGGACAATGTTTTTAGCAGGCCCTGTTGGGACAGGACACGAGAAATGGTTTTAAAATAAAAGAGGGAGATTTAGACTGGAGAGAAGGGAGAAATTTTTTATACTGAGGGTGGTAAGACACTGGCCCAGGCTGCCCAGAAAGGTGGTAGATGCCCCATCCCTGGAACCATTCCAGGAAGGGGCTCTGAGCAACCTGCTCTAGTTGCAGATGTCCCTTCTTAGCGCAGTGGGGTTGGACTAGCTGACCTTGAAAGGTCCCTTCCAACCCAAACCCTTCTTCCTGGATCTCAACAGGGAGTTAAGAAACATAAAGAACATCTCTCTTTGGAAGAGAGCTCCTACGCCAGTTTGGCCAGGTTGCCAGACACCGATCTGTCCATACAGGATGGTCCAGGGTTCCTCATCACTGCCCCATCTCTCCCCAGACATCTACTGTAGCTTCTCATACCACAATTATCCCTGGCCAGAGTCACCAGTGCCAAACACCCCTAAGCCTCAAACTTCACCATCATCACAGCCCAGAGAAGCAGCTGTTGCAATCCAGAAACTTAGGATGAGAAGAGACAAAGGCAAGAAACAGAATACAGCAAGGGAGAGAAATGAAAAAAAACCACGAAGGTCAAAGCTTCACTCCAAAAATCCCTGGAAAATACACAGTTAAAGTGTTTTTCCTGCAATGCTTTGCTTTACACATGGCATTCATCAAATTCTCCATGTTTACCTTTAACTGCTTTTAGTTTTAGTTTACAAGAAGTCCCATAAGCCTTTTTTAGTTATTATTATTATTTTTTTTTAATTTTTAAGGCTTTTGGGAAGGTTTATTGACATCCTTTATAATCTTCAGAGTCCCCTTCTCTCTGGGTGGTAAATATTAGACCTTTCAGTGTGCTTGGATGTAGCAAGGACCAGTTACTGTCTTCTAGGAACGCGTCACTACTGACCACTCCTTTCCAGAATACTTTTGTCTCAATTATCCCGAGGAAAAATTGCCAACTTCCCGGTTCAAGCAAACCTTAGACTGCAAAACAACATCAAAACCTGCGCCCACCATTTGGAACTTGACCAAAGCTTTCTGATAATTAGATCCCCAGTAACCACATGTACGTGCATTCCCGGGTAACCGATGCAAGTATGTAAATATTCAGGCATGTATATACAAAACAGTCTTTTTGGACAAAAATAAAGCAACATTTCATGTAAATTGCTAAATATATGTTCAGAACAACTTGATGTAACATTCAGACCTTTAGAAAAAGTCTTCTACTAAGGTTACTTCAAAGAAACATGCCTGGATTTTTCTATACGTGTCCATTGTAATCGCATCCGTTGGGACAGAATTTCTCTGATGGGAAGATAGAAACTGATTCAGCTACCCCAAAATGTTCCCCATTTCAAGAGAAACTGGGCAGAGTCCAGTGGAGACTAAGAAGATGATTAGAGGACTGGAACATCTCCCCTACGAGGAAAGGCTGAGAGCCCTGGGGCTGTTTAGCCTGTAAAATAGAAGGCTGAGAGGGGATCTTATCCATGTTTATAAATACCTAAAGGGTATTTATAACCCTAAAGGGTCAAGAGGATGGGGCCAGACTCTTGTCAGTGGTGCCCAGTAAGAAGATAAGGGGCAACAGGCACAATCTGGAAGCCAGGAAGGAGACACATCTCTCATCTTCCTCCCTCTTACTCCCAGAGGCTGGGAGAGGAGCGCTATACACCAGGGAGATGACCAAGCTTTGCAAATCATCAAATAAACAATAAAGTTTCATTTTTTTTACCACTGATTACAGCGGACAAGAGAACAGCAAAATTAGTTTTACTGCTGATTCTGCTGGGAATCCCAGAGGACAACTCAGGAAGCAAGAAAGCTGCAGGGGTGGGGGAGAGCACAGAGGTGAACAAAAAAATCAATCTATCACTTCCAACCGCCAAATTAAGGGGGTCCTGCAACAGCAGCAGCAAACAACTGACAGAACTGGCTGACTAGTTACTCACAAGAGATGACTTGGTTTAAACAAAACCATCAGCAGACAAACCATAACTCCAGGTTGACATTCATGAAATATTTGTTGCCTGAAAAACTGTCCTGAATTTTTAAAAACATTTTAGAAAGTTAGAGAGTAGGTTTTGACAGCTCAGGCATCCTTCATCTGAGGTTGCTCTTCTGCACAAAATATGTCCTGCAGTATCTTATTTGCCCCTGTCTGTCAGGCTTTAAATATACTAATAAACATTCAGAAGAGGGTAATAGTTCTTCCTTGCAAAAAGAAATAAGGGGGAAAAAAAAAAAATCTCATTTAAAACATGCCAGCATCCTCAGAATCCAAGTCTACCACAGATTTACTCAGATTTAACTCACCATAAATTTTCTAGGTAATAGAATTCTAGTTTCTCGTGCAGCCAATCACTTCTAATAATGGGGTTTGGTTTTTTGTTTTTTTACAAATCATACTTTATTATCTTGTACAAAGAGAGATGTGGCACTTCTAGGCAAGGGATCATTTTGATAACACAGCGAATAAAGTCTAAAAACTTCATCTATGCTCAACACACAAGGAATCTTCTCTGCTTATCTGCCTAAAGCTACTACTTTTACTGCTAATATCTGTTATACGGTAGTAGGTGGTAGTGGAAGGACTGGACTATACAGGACTCACTCTAATTTTTTTTGTCTTTTAGCAAACATTCTAGAAATACAAAAAAAAAAAAAAAAGACCAAAATTACACTACAGTAGACCACGTGGCATGTATTTTTACCCTGATCATTCAGATGCTCTTCAAACCTCCTGTATTTCAGATCTCTGTCCTTCTTACACCTTAAGCCCTCCAAGTAACAATAAAGCAAGTCCTCGTCAAACTCCAGCAAAAGTAGAATTTATAGAAGATTAACATTTCCAAATTGAAATTCTTGAGGATGTCTCTGGACACCTTACAGCACAAAAGGCCTCTTTCCTCTGTGCCTGGCCCTTTCAAAAAGCTCTGGAAGTTCAGCAGAGCATTTAAACCTACTGATGCGATGTCATTCAATTTGAGCCTCCTGGCCAAGAAAATGAGCACAGAAAATAAAGCTTATATCAATACAATTCAAGAGAATAGGGACATAAAGACTTCAGAGATACTGCTGAGCATTTTTGTGAGGTTTTCCAGCTAGTTCTCCACTGCCGAGAGGAATCAAATGGTGTAAAATCCTTACTACCAATCCAGATGTGGTCTTCAAACACCTAACTAGGCTTGCTCGTTAGCTCTGTCAGCGGTTCTCTTATTTCAGCTTGGAAGATTCCTGCCCCTTTCTGGCTATACTCATGAACTGGGATAAAGGAACACGTACAACCACCCAAACATGTGGACAGAGACCCACGGACTTCATTGTGACAGTATCCAGTGCCCAGGAGTGGGATGAGGGTGGACGGGTTGGAGAAGGTCAGGAGCCCATGGCAGATACTAACCCTGTCCCATTATCAGTCCCCATGTGGGCTCAGCTGCCCTCAAGAACTAGGACTTCATACCCTCTCCTCTGTCCCTCAAATAGGCTGGAGAACTTTGGCAGCTCTCTTCTCCTTCCTGGTCCTATATCCATCCACACGACCAGCTTCCCTCCCAGCAAGGTACATGGCCCAGACAGGGAGGAGAAGCAGGGATGAGCCACGTCTTCCCCTACTAATCCACATAGCGAGTAAAACGCTAAGGAAGGATAGAGAGTTAAACCAATCTTTGCTTTCCTGTTTGTTTGTAAGGAAAGTATTAAAATTGTGAACAGAAACACTTCCAATTGAATCCAAAGTAACCCATTCAAAATTCTCCATTGGGTGTGGTTGAGTAATGGACAAATTCACTCTCCAAATTAACATTTCCATATCTAGGATTGCTTGAAACTGGATTTTTAATGGAAAAAGTAATCCTAAGCACCACCCATGGTGGTCATTGCCCTGTTTTCTGCTAACTTTGGAGTTGAAAAAGGCACACTTCCTTACAGACTAGTTAAGATTCAACATATATAAGAACTGCAGGCTAGAACTAATTTCCACGTTCGAATGATAACTTTTACAAGATAGTAAAACTCATAAATTAAGTGTTCCGTGACAGAAAAATAAGCTTCCCACAGTTAAACCCATCGACCAGGCCAACAGGAACAACGGCCAAATAAGTGAGTTTCAGTTCTCTTGGCTTTCGCTTTCTCAGCATTTTAGGTTTTTTTTTTTATCACTTTAAAGAAACAAACAGAGACCCGTTATCCTGAGGCTGATTTGTAACGTTCAGATGAAATCCTGCGAGATGAAGCGTAGCATCGATCACACCGCATTTTACTGATTATGTCAGGAAATGCTATTTGCATTTCTGAGTACTGAATTGACAAAATGTAGGTCAGCTTTGGGTTGGGTTTTTTTTTTTTAAAGGCATGTTAAACTTCTGAACACTTCAGTTAAATTACTGAAACAACTTTGCATTGGAGACGACATGAACTATGAAGTAATGCTAACGCTGCGGCGTAGAGACACGGATGGGATATTAGATATTCATGCAAATTATCACTCACGTTACTGCCAGTACACTTCAGCTTGTTAACTGCTACCCTAAATCAAATTTTAGGTTACTACAGTCTCCCTGGAATGTAAAACCTACTGTATGGTTACTCTGGTTTCATGTAACAACTATGTCATTAGTTAATGATTTAAAATTTTACCCACTGTGAGCAATTCACATTCCAATGTAGAGCAGGAGTGGTTTCCACATCCAATTTTTTTTCTTTTTTAAATGCTACTTGAAAGTTAAAATGATGAAGTTTGTATTATAAAAGTACGTTGAGATGATGTCTCAGGAGTGTTAACATATCTTCAGATGTTTGAGTACTGTCAATCCTGATGATGCAATGGCATAAAAAAAGAATATTCTAAATATTTCCATGTATTTTCAAAATGCTTTTTATTGAAGATGCAATTAAAGACAATGATTTCAGCTTTCAACTTGAGATCCTAAGAACTTGTTATTTCAAACGACAATGAGTAACGGTCTCATTGCTGTTTTTTTCTGATTTTAATTGAAAGAAAGGAAGGCAAAAATTTGCCTGTTTGTGGAAATATCCTCAGAGAACGACACCATTCATCAAAAAAAAAAAAAATTAGAATGGTTTAGGTTCCACCACAAACCTTTTCCAAATTATTTATCACAGAAGAAAACACACTTCTGTGGGGACACTAAAACATTCAGCTACTCTCAATAACTGAAAATAGATGCTCAGCTGACAGACAAATTTTACAGAAGTCAGGAAAGATGTATCCAGAGAGAGAAAACACAACGCCACGGCCCGAAGGATTTGGTACCTGAAGGAGGACGGGCCCATATTATACCAATACTTCACCTGGCACCCAGAATCGTGACAGAATTTGCATCAGCCGTGGGGATCAAACTGAAGCATGTGGGTAAAAAAAGGGAAATTCACTTCTTTGGATTGAATACCTGTTACCCACCCGTGATCGCACTCCTCTGCCTTCCGCTGCCTGCAAAGACCTGTCAGCCCCGCGCTGTTTTCTGGAGATTTAACTGGGGAGATGTTACACAGAGAGGACTGTTCGACTAATTAGTAAGAATTAATATTTCCCTTCTGAAATAAAGTTGATTTTATTTGCAGCCCTAATTATATGAAGATTCAGTTTGGTTTTGTCTTTGTAGTTCTTCTGTATATTTTTTCTCCATTGCTCGCATTTATCACCGACATCACAAACCTTTGCTCACGTTCCTGTATCTCCACTTTCATTTCAAGTCACGAGTCTTGGAAACGCTTCCAATTTCCAGAAGTGCCAAATGACCACAACATGAAATATTTCTGTGAGCAACTACTATTTTTGTTACTTAAAAAAACAAAAGGGAATTAAATTCTCAAAGAATTCAGTGTTCAACATATTTCTAATCACCTACGTATCTCTTCCAACTGGGAGTTTCTATTTCCCAGAACTAATTTATCGACACAGACAGGGACCAAAATCCTGCAGGAGCAGGAACACCACAGGCATTTCAGAACAAACATTATAATAATAATAAAATATGATTGTAGCAACTTTCCGTGCTCAGTTTTCCTTTTGACAGACAACTAAATACAGTGCACCACCGTGTGGCAACATATTAGGGAATGGTTCGTGTACCAAGATCTGGTTTTTTTCCGCCTTCGAAATGTTTTAGTTTGTTCAGAATAAACATTAACAATTCCATCTTAGTATCAAGAAGCTCCTCTTTAACAAGTTCACGCAGCTTCACTTATCTCAAAAGCTATTTTTTTTATACATCTGGATTAGCAAGAAAATATTTGGGCATTTTTATTTGTAAAGCACAATATTTACCTAAAAACATAACCGCCCTGCCACCAGAGAACAAACAGCTCTGCTTCTTGCCAGTCTCACTCCCTTGCACAAGAGATTGGACTTAAGTATATACTGCACATCGAGCTCCTATTAAAACAAATACATTTAAAGAACAATAAATCAAGCTAAATGCTGGACTCCCGGCTGATTAAAAGCTTCAAAAAACTCTTGGAAAGAAAAAATAAGAAATCGAACCTTTGAAGGTATACACATGCATTATTCAGCAGTTGCTCAGCTACTGTAAAATTGCTTCTCTCCAGCTTAACAAGAAAAATAAAACAAACCACACAACACATAAATTTTCCATGAGAAACATTAACAGAAGGTCCCCCAAACCCTAAGAAAACCCTGAGTCCTGAAGCTACCACATGCCAGTCAGTGCTTTGGAATATATTTCTGCAGCCAAACACCAAACTGGGAGGAAAAAGCAGGTTTTCATTACGCTCACACAGTACAGTGAGTGCTGTTGTAATTCACTGGGTTACCAAACCTCAGAAGACAGGCTGAGGTGGCTGCTGTATTGTTAAATAAAGAGTTAATTCATTATGTCTTAACATATTTGTTAGCCATTTTGTAGCAACACATTCAGATCAAGCTGAGTTAGCAGGGAAGACTCACTTGAAACATCACTCTCCCACTAAGAGCCAATCTGTATTCACCATCCCAACTTCAGGCTCTCCCGTAGCTCACTGGACCAAAAGGCTTTGCTAAAACTGTGAGGAAATCTAACAGAAAATTGGGTGACCTGATAAACAAGCACGCAAGGAAGGCAGGTAGTGCAACGGGTTTTCACAAGCTCTGTACCTCGAGCAGTGGAAGAGGTAGGAGAAAGCAACACCCTCCCTCCCTCCAGAGCCCAGGATGGACAGACCTGCAATTCTCTCTCTGCAAAAGTTGCCCTGGTGTGATCTTAGTCTCACCACAGAGCACACAGTGACTCCAAAGCATGCACTCGAACCACATTCTAAAAAACAATATACAGGAAAAAAAAACCCAAACAACAAATAGTAATGCACCTCCTGGATTAAGATCACGCTGAAGTTTCCTCAAGCCTCAAACTCCAGCTGCCTTCCTTCCACTCTCCCCCAGTCCACCCTTGCGAACACTCAGCCTCGAAAAGCCCCTGCTCTGCAATTAAGACCACGCTGGTTTTGTGCCAAAGACAAACCAACAGCAGGAACACAACACATATTATGCAAGTTACTGCATAGTTATGCAAGTTATATGCATATTTTCACTACGCAGCGTAGCGCTGTACCGAGGACTCTGAAGACACTTGTTTGATGTGGCTGCTTACTCTTATTTTGAGCTGTCAATTTTTCTTCTACTTGTCTCAACTGGCTTTTTCTTTTTTTCCACACTAAAATTTTAACCAGCTGCTAATAATATTAATGAAGCTCTTCCAGTACGTGTATCGGCCGTTAAAATCACAGCAACGTGTAAGCACAGTACCACGTAGGTCTTCTCCAAAGCAGGTCTTAGGAGACACTGTAGATAGAGAACCAGCACCTCATGTAGTGCAGCTAACCCATGCTCAGCATTGCCAAAAGGGAGAGAGGAACAGCAGAGATCTTGAAACAAACAAGGCCTCACTTCACAAGCGCTATGAATTAAGGAGTTACATGAGCACTCCTAGACCAAACAAAAAATAAAATCTTCATCTAAACATCCCCCAACCTGGGGGGGAGGATGTTTTCTTTCTTTAATTTCCTTGAAAAAAAATAATCTCTCCCAATAGTTGTGCAGTCAGGACTGGGGAGATGAGAAGGCAGAGATTTCACATCCAGCCTTTCGTCTGCAAGCTGCAGGAAGCAACTTCTCCAACGATACAGGAGCCCTCCCAACTGATGTGATGAACCACAGAAAAATGGGCGGCTTTCTGGATATTGGAAGCATTGATTTTCGAGGGAGAGCTATCAATCTACCCGTTTCAGAAGACCACTCAGAGGTCTATTACCATACCTCCCAGGGAACACTGCCACAAACTTTATTTCTCACTTCTGTCCTTTCTCCCCTTTTTACCAGCGCTGCCTGTAACAAAGCATAACCTCACCATCCAAATAACTTCTAAAATCCATCAGCAATCCCACACAACTCCCCACAACTTGAACCCTGCCGCTTACCGGTACCTCCCTCATCGCCAGCTGCAAGGACACAACCACTGACAGCCCCAAACCCCTCTGAGCTTCCAAAAGGAAATGAGGTTAAAGGCAATCGTCCACGTCTAGACTTTTGAGGAGCAGCAGCTCCTCTGGCCAGGCTGAGTTCATCTTATTTTGGAGCAAAACGCAGCCTAATCGCGCCGGCTTACGCAAGCAACGACTATTTATCTGCAGAGTAAATAGAACCAGCTTTTAAAAGTAGCCCATGGTTCTTTCTAAGAGGCACAAGTATCCAACAAGAAACCTGAAAGCTACAGATTCCTAAATGTGAGGCAGGGAGGAATACAGGAATGGAGAGAGAAATTAGGAAACTTTTTTTCTTTCTTCTTTTTCAAAAAAGGAAGGGGGGTGGGGGGGATTAAAAACTTTACAGCTGAGATTTTAAAACCTTCCAGCACATGGAACACAGGTATCCCGTCCATGAAAAATGGAGCTAACAGCAAAGCCACAACCTGACAGAGTTACAAGGTGATTTTCTTTAAAGAACCGCTGATGAAACTCAGTATTTGAACAGCGTAACAAGTTCTCAGCTGTATCCAGCCAACAGCTTGAGAGACCTTCATCCCACAAAAAAAACCCAACCCAAAACCAACAAAAAAACCAAACCCCACAAACCCCCCTCTATTCCCAGCAGCCTAGAGAGAGAATTCTACGGTCGCTGAAGAATGCAAAGTTGTTACTCCGTGCATTTTAAAGCAGGGATTTCCCGAGGATATAACGAAAAAAAAAAAAAAAGAAAAAGCATGGAGAAAGAGAGAAGGCAGCTCACCTTTATCCTGAGTGCAGGACAGGATCTCCTCCTCTTTGGGGTTAGTCACCTGGGTGATAATGGACGGGTTGTCCATGGAAACAGAGTGAGATTCCACCTGGCTATTTCCCTCCCAGAGGCAGGCGGGTGTGCGGGGGGGGTTTGTTTGTTTGTTTGTTTAAAAATCAATATGCAGATTTGTATGTAAAAAAAAAAAAAAAGGAAAAACAAAACAAAACAAAAAAAAAAAAAGAAGAAAAATCAAAGTAAAAAAAAACAAAGAAAAAATAAAGAAAACGGAAAAAGAGAAAGGAAAAGAAAAAAAAAAAAAGG
>JANHFX010029223.1:0-28306 GCA_027560015.1 Chloroceryle amazona | reverse complement strand
TAATGAATATATCACCTATCATAATATATAGGATGATGCCTATTTTTAAATAAAAATATTAATTTTCTATTACGATAAATTAAGAATTAGTAATTTTTCCAGCAAAAGAAGTCATCCACAAAAGGATAACTCTCTTATGGCAGGCAGACAGACAACACTTTGAATTGCTCTCACCAGCACTCCAGCATGGAGCACAAACCACTGATGCTGGGAGGCAGAGTTAAGAAAACACCAGCGTGTCAGTAGTGGATTAGGTGCATTATTTTATCTGCAGTGCCCTGGTCTGAGTGATTTCAGAGCTTCACAGGGATGACTCCCTGAACATGCGTCACAGCTGCGATCCAGAGCAAAGTCCATTATGCTCTTTTGGAGTTGCTGTGTTCAGACTGAATTAGCCTGGAAGATAGTTTGGGTCAGATAAACCAAACCTCATAATGGAGAAGTCCAGTGCCCAGCTTCGTTTTAGTCACGTATAATAATCAAGTTTAAACTTCAGATCATCAGGCACATTGACTGTAAATAAGCAGTCCTTTGAATTCAATTCCACCTGCTAATTGAGCCCTAGAATAAGATAATTCACTGAAGGATTTTCCATAATCAGTGGTGGGAACACAGCAAGAAGGACTTTCTGCACTCATTTATGTCCCTATCAGTTTAAGATTTAACGTGTTTTCAGTAGAGTAAAATCATTCTGATGTTGAAATATTTTCATTTTTTTTTAAAGAAAGACTAGCACTTTCCCATCCTTTCTTTTTCTAAGAGAGAAAACGAAGGTGGATGAGCCCATCTGTGAAATAACACCATTTCTTTACTTACATTCTAAATGAATCTGACCTCTGCAAGAAAAGAGACCTCAGAGGAAGAAGCATAAAGCAGAAGAGCTGGCTATACTGACCTCTTTTGGAAATTAAGGTCTGAAATGTTAGCTGTTCTTCAATTAGAAGCTATGATGTGCAATGGACCTTGAAGCCCATTGTTTTCAAAGCCTGGTGATTGTCAGCAGGGCCATGGTAGTGATGTATGTTTTGAAGCAAAGGCTTCTCCTGAATGTCTCGGTACAAAAAAGATTTTCTGTGCTTGTTGATAATTATATTTTAGGGTCAGAGGAAAGGTTATTATTGGATTACTTAACACGTATTTTCACAGAATTAGTCTTTTTTTTTAAGCCCATAGACAGACATATTAATGTCTATGACTAAAGGAAACAATATTTTAACCAAGGTGGAGGTTAGCACATTGATAGTAGAGGTCAGTGGCATTTTCCTGTGGTAATCTTTTTGCAAAACATAGATCACTGAATATAGCGAAGGTCCTTCTGTGTTTTTGGCATGGTCTGCTTGATATATATCATAGTCCTTCAAAAGTAATTCCTCTTATGGACAATCAGAGGCAATGGGCACAAAATGAAACGTGAGAGGTTCCCTCTGAACTTCAGGAAACACTTTTTCACCGTGAGGGTGACTGAGCTCTGGCACAGGTTGCCCAGAGGATTTGCATCGTTTGCATCCTTGGAGACATTCAAAAGCCACCTGGACATGGTCCTGGGCAACTAGCTAAAGGTGGCCCTACTTGAGCATGGGGTTTGGACCAGGTGACCTCCAGAGGTCCTTTCCAATCTCCTGGGATTCTGTGAAAATATTTCTGCCACCAGATCTGTGTGCAATTCTAGTGTTACTCTCTGTCATCTTTGCAAAACAACAGTGACTGTGAATTTATTGCTCGGTATTGGGAGTCTAAAATGAATCTAAGATTCATCTAATTAATCTTAGACTTTTAGTGTAATCATTTGACACAATTTTTTCCTACCTTCTGGGATTGATTAGCTCCATTCTCTGAAACCCTGCAGTAAAAGATGAAAAATATAATAGCTACTGAACTAATATTTGGACATTTTGAGGGCTTTTTTTTCTAAGATGCAACAGCACTGCTGCTGCTGTCACACTTTGCAAGCCATTCCCTTCCCCAAATCCATGCCAGTTGTAGCATTTCTTTCATCAATAAGCTTTGGAAATTGTAGTCAAGCCGAATTCTGGTGTTTGCTTAAACTGCAGCTTCAGCATTTTTATCATGTTTACGACTGAGCCTTGTTAAAGGCTAGCAGGTCTATTCCATTTCAAACTCTCATCTCATTTTTTATGGGACTAAATTTATATAGAAACAGCTGTCACTGATACTGCAGTTTGGCCAGTTTTCCTGCAGTGGTATAAACACTTAGTGTCTCTAAATACTCAGTGATCTGGTATATTTTGCTTAGGCAATTATCTTGACATGAAATGACATTTAATGAGAATATATAACTCATTAAATAAAGAATGCTTCAATAAGAGCTCCCCATCTTCCCCTCAAAAAGGGGAAACCAGGAAAGACAAGGGAAAAAACCCAAGTTAGTCCTGCATGCATTCTTTCTGTAGGACAAATCCCACCAGAGATTTCAGCTTCAGCTTGATCTACCCTGGCACAGCTGACCTTGTATTAGTAGATTTCATGGGAATAATAATCCTTCATGTCTCTCACTTAAATTCTAAGTAACTAATATTTGTTCTTTGGGCACTCTGAGTGCTGCAGAGGGAGGACATTTCATGTAAATACTGTGTCAACTTTAAAGAAAGCACCTTATTTCCAGTGTTAAAAAGAGTTGTGAGGGATGGATAACTCCATTATAAATTATGGCCACGGGTATGGCAAGAATAGTTTGGACCACTGAGATGGGTCCTTGGTTTATTGGTCGAATTCATTGAACCAAACAGAGCTGCTGTGGAAATCAAAGTAACCCAGTGGTGCCTCTAAGTAAACAGGTCCGTGTTCATTAAGAGGTTATAGCCTGACCTGCCTGCTGGGAGATTGCCATTTTCAAATATTGACTACATTAGAAGCTAAGGATGGGAATTAGAGGATCACTCATGAACGTACTGAACAAAGAAATGTATTTTCAGGGATCTGTTTGCAAAATAACCCCTTCTGACAAAGAGGCTGAATCTATATGGTCAAAAAGAGAAGGATGAAGGAACAATCCATGGTCTGCTAAACTATCACGCTTCAATCTCCACTTCTGCCAGCTCGTGTCAACCACGAGGTGGCCCAACTTGAGGAGAGATGTCACAGGAGAATTCACCAGGGAGCAGTTTGGATGCAACGACCCAGTGGTGGGGGAGAAGAGAATTTAGTCACAGATTACCCAAGCACTGTGACACCTGGACTGAGGGTCAGGGTGGTCTTGTTGACTGACACAGGTACAGAGATGCAGACTTTTCTGGAGAGTTTGAAGATGCTTTTGTCAGAGGTATATTGAAATTTTGTTTTGAGGACTGTAATAGATTAATTCTTCAACAACACTTAAACGAGAGGCCTTGTCTGCACCTCTCCCAACACCATATTCAACTTGCTGTGATACATGGGTGGCTTAATGTGTAATAACTGTCAGGCAGTGAATTCACAGCCTCGCTTTTTGTGTGCTGTGCATGGATCTGGAATGTTCCCTGAAGGTATCACTTTAGAAATAGGCACAAAATGAAGATGACTGATCTACATGCTTAAGAGAGTGCTTAGTCAAAGTGATATTGATTATGATGATGCCAGATACCATATGTCCTGGTTTGAGTCAGAACAGAACTAATTCTGTTCAGTGATTTTACTTTTCAGCTACGTCTCTTCTAACTTCACTGTCTGAAGTTAACAGCAGATTTTTGCAGGCAGTCTCTGCTTCCAGCAGTGAGAACGCTCAGTGTTTAGAGCTGCTATGAAGGACTGGTGTGTGGAAAGGCTCTTGCTTATACTTGCTTCTGTGCAGACCAAGGTCACTGCTAAATCATGTGTACCCTGTTGGGGTACAGGAGGTCACACCTGTGGGAAAGAGTGGACAGGACAGGTGACCCTAAACTGACCACTGAAGGATTCCATCCCATGTACATCATATTGGTATAAAGCTGAGGGATCATGAGGGTCGAGGTCTCTTCTGAAATGGGCAGCATCTGGCTAGGACTCTGTCCATTCTGCCTTCAATCACCATCCACGTTTTCCAGAATCCAGCTCCTGGATGCAGACAGCTTCATGTCTGCCACTGAGTCCAGACTGACTTCCCAGTGCCTGCCTCACAGCATCAATAGTCACGGTCACATAATTGCCATCAGGGGGCTTGTGTTCAATACTGGGTTTGTATATATTCCATATTATGGTTATTATTGTTTTCATTAACGCTGGTTTAGTTTTCTTTTCTAATCCATAAATCTCTCTCCCTTATTTCCTTTGGGGAGGGAGAGGGGTTAACAGAGAGCATCAGTTATAGGTCCAGTGGGCAGCTCTGACCTTAAATTTCAACTCCATATCGTGTTTGAAATTGCAACAGAAACACAAAATGTAATGCCATCAACATCAATAAGCTCCTGGAGAACTTGCTTAGTGATCACAAGCAACACCACCCAGGTAGAAAAGCTCACTTCAGCTTAGAAGAGTAGGAAATAATAAAACTCAATAAAAGAACAGGGCATTTTATTATCCCATGTTCAAAACACAGGGCTTATTCATATTAGAGAAATATTTTCCCAAAGACTGGGAATATCTTTTCTCTATGTTCCCTTGAGGTTTTTTTTTTACATATACTCCCATATACAGACAAATAAGAGACAAATAAATAGGTAGGAAATAGTAGATATGAGCATAGAAAGACTGATCCTTCCTAGCATGCCAGGGATCTGCTGTATGTATGTGAACTAATGTGTTGTGATAAATTCAAGCTCATACTCATAAACCATGGCAATGTGGTGCCTAATTGTTATCTTGAAGAATATCTGACATGAGCTGGGGGGTTATATTGAAAATATAAATGCCCTGAATTGTGAAACTACTAGCTAAGATCTTTCCTAAGTCGGAAAAACTCTGCTGGACTATCAGACAGATTCTTTGGGATTCTATTTTTCATTAGTTGGTCTTTTCACATGCAAACCAGTTTTCAATAACACAAATATACCAAGCAATTGTCAGATGAATTTTTAATAGAGAAAAATGGGGGGAAAGAACTTGTTTATGTTTATAGCAAGTTTGTTTACTGCAAAATGTGTGCAAGGCTGAGTGACATTTTAGAAAATCTAGACAGAAATATATGGTAAAGCATAATGATAGATACTAAAATCCAATTTCTGACACAGTTTCTGCAGATAATTCATAGTTCTTTGTCTTACAACTCTTGCAGCATAGTAGATTTTGTCTTTAGATTTTTGTATTTACCTTTTGGTTTCCTGGCTTGATATCTGTTTGTATTAGATATTGGTAATTTACTAATGTGCTGTTGGGGAGAATGACTTTCTGAAGGGTAGGAAAAGATATATTCCTTCAACATGTTCCATGAATCTTCTGGAGGAAAGAAGGCTCTGGGGAGACCTTAGAGCAGCCTTCCAGTACCTGAAGGTACTGACCAGATGACCACACAGATGGTCAAGGAGTGCAGATTTATTTTCACCATGTGCTGAAGTCAAGTCATTTTAGGTAACAACACTGATTTTTGAGGGGGAGCCAGCAGACAAGATCTAGATATTCCTCCTGTGCTGGCATTCTTTTCAGGAAGTGATTTCCAGGTATCCTGGACTATATTGTGGACCCTATGTATTTTATATACATATTCCAGTAAATACTGAAAGAAAAAAAAAGATATGGTAAGGAAAGGATTCTGTAAATGATTCTAAAGCTGTCAAGTGATCCTGAGAGTTGTGCTGTAAGTAACTATTTAAAAGTAAGTGGTCTTGATTATGCACAATGGTCTACACTGATCATTTGGTTCTCCTTTCTGTCAGCTAACTTGATGATCATACAATTCAGTAAACGGAATGTTCAGACTTTCAAGATAAGGTTGGAGTTCTGTGAATATTCCTTAAAATGTGCTTGAAACTAACAACGCCAGGAAGTTTATTTCTAGGATACTGGAAATAAACATTAATAATCAACACCCCTATGCCTAAAGCAGAAGTCTTATTTTGTAGGAAAAAATGATTAATTCAGTTGAGTGTAGGCACATGCATTGATTTGGCCAGTATCCTAAATTATGGAGACTTGATGGTCTGTTTCTGATGGGTTATTGGTAGCCAGCCATATTTTTATGTCTGTTTGCATAAGCTTTGCATCCATTTTAACTATGTAAAAAATCTGTGATGAAAAAGTCAAGGAAGTCCGGAGCCTTTTAGATAGGAATTTAGATAAAGGATAAAGAGTTAAAGAAAAATCCATTTTTCACATCATTCTGTACATCTGCATGTGGCAGTCAACAATCACAGCATGCTAAAGCAGTAATAAGAATGGATTCCCTGGAAACCCAACTGCTATCAAGCACGTAGTCAACTCAGTACCAATTCCTTCTCCTAGGTTAATATCTAGTTTCAATTTAGGATTAGGTTAATATCTAGTTTCAATTTAGGATCCCTCTAAAAAAGCAACAACAATAATAATAAATTGTCTTTCATTTTAAACTTCATTTCCAGGTAGGGGACATGTTTGTTGGTTGGTTGGTTGGATTTTTTCCCCACAAAATGTACTCCTTTTATATCTTTATTATTAGAAGGCTTGTTCAGAGTCAATTCTTTCACCTGCTTGAAGGGATCAGATACATAAATCCCTGCTTCTCCCAACTACCATCTGTGAATTGTCACACTGTACAATGAATAATCTGCTTTTGTTTTTCTTGTCAGCCTTTTCTTTAGGTAATCTCAATATTCACTGTTCAAACTCTCCCAAGTCATATACCTGCAAAGTTTACTTTCTATACCAGACTTAGGGAAACGACAGGGCACTGAAATTTTGAACATCCCAAATTTTTCATTACAAGAACTGCTTTCCATGGAGAATGAACAACCATAACTTGGAGCTTCTGGAGTTGAGAATCATCTTTGATATTTCCATGCAGATTTGTTGCATGATTGCTACTGTGCAGAAATGTCTTTGCTTGAATATAAGGTTCTCAGGAATGAGCATCTACATTTATGTGTTGCATTTGCAAAAAGCCATTTAACTACGGAGCTGATGGCTTTACAGTTTAAAAACCCTGCTTTTGAATGCCACTGGGCCTCGTTACACTTTGTGTTCATTTGAACTTGGTACATCAAACTGAAGAGCTGCTGACCTAATCATCCAGCATAAGACTAAGACTATGAAGGAATATGAGAAGGGGACATGAATGTGCAGATAAAGAGGTAGGGCAAATGAAATAAATAGTAAAGAAGGAAGAGGCTAAAATAATCTGTCTGATTATAACTCAGGAGTTATATTCATTGATAACATGGTATTTTGGCCTTAGAGGTAATGCAGACCTCGGTGGAATTACTGCACATTCTATATCTTGTCCTTGTGACCCTTCTTTTGCTAGCAGAATATGAAGCTGTTAATTAAATAGCCGGAGACTGTACAGCGTAAGTTGATTTACAGCATTAGGAGGTCCATGAATTCCTTACTTTGCTCAGCTCAGCCAATTTCAAAGTGGTTTCCTTTAATCTTCATTTACTGGAATTTCATTCTAGCTCTGGCTAATATTTATGGCAAGCTGCCTACTGCAGTGATGGGTTGTCACACCTTTTGAAAGATATAATATGGACCTGGCATTCTCGGTTTCTAGAGCAGAGATGTTAACTCAGGGAATTTAGGCAATCTATGTGGCCATGAAAGTAATAGCTGTCCTATATTAAAATAGGGATATTAGTTAGAAATTACATAGGGTATGAGTATTTTACTCACTATCTCAACAAGAGTTTATATAAACTATTAATAGCTTACTTTTAAAGTTATGTATGTAAAAAGATCGGACATCCACATCCACTAGAAAAAAAAAAAACAGCACAGTTCATACGTTTGTTTTCAGCCTATTAGGTATTTATTGAAGCAATTTACTACAAGTTTTAATGGCTTTCTATTGTTACAGATTACTTGAAGCTATGCTTCTCCAAAGTCCGTGCTTAACTTTTTAGTACAGTCATTATCTGCTTTATTAAACAGCAGAGGATTAGCAGAGTATTTCCCCTTAAAATAATAATAATAAAATAAACGTGCCTTACTGTTTGCCAGTGATGTTGAAGTACACTTGTCTATTTACATAAAAATACTTGTATGTAGGTAAATTTAATTAATTTAAGTCAGTTTCATGTTTTAATTGTTTGAATGCCACAACAGAGCTATTCTGAATCAGCACATTTAGCAGAATCAGCTTTACATAATTAAGCAAACACTTCAGTACTTGCAAGACAAAGAGATGCTTCCTTTCCTGATTAGAGTGTCTGATAAGTCCTCCACGAATTCTTCTGCCAACTAATTTCCAGCTTGTGTATGAACACCTAATCACTGGAAACATTCAGGACTATTTAAAGCTACCCGAGACAATTCATTTCAACATTTCTTTGTTTCTTAAAGAGCTGCAATACTCAGAATCTATGTCTCTATATTCTGGTTTATAACCACAGCAAGGCCATTTAGTTACTTTAGTGTTTATTGCACCTGTATTTAAAGGTGAAATTGTCTCTGAATGGCCAAGTGACACAAGAGTTTGTGAAGGTTAATTGTGAAAACCCACAGAATTTGCTACAGTGATTTTTAACATCAAAGCCTAGATTAAAGAAACAACAGTCCCAGCTTGTTACCTACAAATGTGTATTCATTCCATTTCCCCAGTCTTTACTGTGTTGAGACACAGAAACAAAGAAGAGGAAAAGAAAGATTAGGGGCTTGGGATAGAGGATAGTCTGTGTTTCAGAGCAGACCAAATACAGTAAGCTGATGTGGTGCCACACTGCTGACCAAGGTCACCTTGCCAACAGCAGTTCAAATGGAAATATTAATGGCTGTGCACACTTATCAAAGAAACTAGATGTGAATTGATATCTACTCTGCAAAGTATAGATGCTTTATATGTGTTTAAATGGGTAACATAGTTAGGCTATTATTTCAATATCTTGGAAAAAAAATAATTCCTTTGAATTCCTTCAGCTGTGTGTCTGTGCTTCTCTAAATCACCTGGGTGTTTCTTGGTGTTGGCAGCAATTTGCCAGAATTTCTAAAACTTTATCAGCCTTGGTAAAATACAAATCAAACCAAACCAAAACATTCACAAATATCAGTATATTTTCCATGTTTGCAATGAAAGCCAAACTCTTTCCTTAGCTACCACATCTGAAATAAACCTGGTCATTAGTATCTTAAAAAAATCATGGAATCATAGAATGGGAGGGGTTGGAAGGGACCTCTGGAGATCATCGAGTCCAACCCCCTGCAGGTACAGGATCACCCAGGGCAGGCCACACAGGAACAGATCCAGGGGGGTCTTGAAAGTCTCCAGAACAGGAGACTCCACCACCTCTCTGGGCAGCCTGTTCCAGGCTCTGTCACTCTCCCAGTGAAGAAGTTTCTCCTCATGTTGAGGTGGAACTTCCCATGTTTCACCTTCGTACCACCACCTCTCATCCTATCACAGGCACCGCTGAAAAGAGCCTGGCCCCTTCTGCTTGCCCCCCACCCTGCAGATATTTGTAACCATTCATCAGATCCCCTCTCAGGCTTCTCATCTCCAAGCTAAAGAGTCCCAAGGCTCTCAGCCTTTCCTCACAAGGGAGATGTTTCAGTCCCTTCATCATCTTGCTCTTAATGATCTTAAAGGTCTTTTCCAACCCCAAGCAATTCTATGATTCTATGAGTTATTTTGCTTAAGCATGGAAAGCTGGAAAAAAAAATGGGTACTTGCCAAACACAAGGATAAATGATACAAAAAGTCACTTTCAAAGCAGACATTTTGGAATTGAAACTCTCTGCAAAATGTAAAAGAGCTGTATTGGAATGACACACTAGGAAGAAAAAGGTGTAAGATATTTTAGATACAATACTGAAAAAAATTCATAGTACCCAGGAAATCACTCAAAATTACCAGGGAAGATCAATATCTGATCCTTCATTATATTTACCTTAGAATGAATGAAAATAAAAACAACACCGTGTTAATCATTTTTAAAAAGCTGTAATTTATAAACAGAACATTTTCTTTTGACATTGTTTCATAATAAAGATGGAATTTTCTAATTCCACCAGCATGATGAATGTCTGAATGGATAAAAAGAATTGACAACTAGAAATAATGGAAGATATGTTTCAAAGCTGGGTGTGATATATATTCCCAAATAATTAAAATATTTTTCTAAAAAGAACCCTAAAAATATATAGATATGGTGTAAATATATGTACAAAAATAGATTGAAAGGAAAATACACCAATTCTGAGCAGTCCAAATGATGTGTCTGCTATCCCTATTCCCTTTTCATATAGTTCTTCTCTGGAAAACTCTAAGTAAAGTCTAAAAAGCTTATTCCTACAAGAATTCCTACATTTCTATGATGAAATACCTTGGATGTCACTTAATAGAATCAGTCAGATAAACTATTAATCAGACATATAAAGTATTAATTTCAATGAGTATAATATGTTGCTATATGCCTAATTTTAAACAACAGCAAGTAATCATTGCAGAAACATAATACAATTTTGTTCTGGCAAAGATGTTACATAAAGCATTCTCAATGAAAACATTTTCATTTTCCATTAATAGGAGCAATTTTGTATTCTGCAAACCTTAGTTCTGCGAGATGCTGAGTACACTCAACTTCCATGTAAGGGTCTAATCCTCTATCCACTGCAGGCAATTAAAAGACTCTCATTTAATTAAAACTTTTCTTTTTTTTTTTTTTTGATGCAGCCATGAATCAATAGGAATTGAAAGATCACAGAGTATTGTGTTCATACCCATAGGATAGATTATTTTCTTATGCTAAAAGAGAGCTCAGATTAGTACAGTGTTAAGTGGAGAGGAGCACGACAGAAAACGTACTCTGGATCTAACCTTTAATATTCAAAAAGCTAACTTTACAATATAGCCTGTTAATTGGCTACAGAAATGATAACTACTTCGAGTGTGATCAAAGGTATAAAAGGCTGCTAATGTTTATCTGAATATTAAAGCAATTAATTATAGCACTAGTTCCTGGTATGTCAGAAATTGAATCTTAGAGAGTCTGGCATATAATGGAAGACCCACACAAATCAGACTTCTAATTAGACCGTTGTTTTTGCAAGAATATCAACTCAGTGAAATTTTCTTCATTGAGATATTGGTTATGTTTTTTAAAAGTTGAATTGGTTTTAATGCAAATGCAGGAAAATCTCTGGGTTAGGGAGCCAGGAAATTAAAGCTTTTGCTCGATTATGTCCTTAGAGAAAACAAATCTCTCACAGTGAGTGATCCAATCAGTTTCTCAGAACAAAGTGTATCACTGAGGACACAACAGCATTAGTTTTATTTCAGAACTTTATGGTCATTAATTTTGAAGTGTCTATTGAATTTAACAGGGGGGAACTATTTTGCCTTGTTTTGACTTTGGAAAAGTGCCAGTGAGTCAAATATTAGACCTCAGCAGGAATGGCTTTAGGTGTTCTTTAGTAGGTCACTGGTAGTTCTGTGGATCTTTTCATTCTCATCAAGTCTAGACTCCGGGGCTGCAGAAAGATTCCTCTTTTCCCAGCTCTGATGACTGGTGATCTTTTTGCTAATGCACTCTGAGCTCTGGTTAGATTCATCTGCTATTGGTCTACCTCTCAGCACTATTACTTCTGGGATAGAGAAAAAAAAATATTAGCTTTCCATGTTCACTTTCCTCTGGAATTCAAGAGGGGGACTCTTGGTTTGTGGCAAGCCTGAAAAGCGTGCTAGCACAGTATGCTTCTGAGACAGAAGGGAAAAGAGCACTGGCAGAGTCATTACAGCCAGAGGTAGCAAATGGGTGAGGTAACAAATCAAAGTGGGGTTTTTAATAAAAAATTAGAAATTACTGAAGACCTTTCTATGTCCTTAGCAAAGTTGGGTCAGCCAGCTGTGTCCGACCACAATTTTGGTTGGAATGTCCCTTAGCTGGTGGCTCATTTTTCAAGGGATCAAGTTAACTTCAGAGGGGAAAGTTTCATTCGAGTCACACTCAAATGTGCCTTGCAGATTCCCTCTGCAAGAGGAGCTCACCTAATAGAGAAAGCAGTTAAGGAAAGGCTTATTGCAAAGCAGCATTTTATAATCCTACCTCTGGGAAACAAAGATGTGGGAGCATGAGTGAAGCCCTAATAGGTCAGATATGCATATGGCTCTGGTGGGACAAACACAGCACCGAATAACAGTGATAAATAGATGACCTTCATCACCATCATTTAAGTGAATCTGAAGAATTCCTGCAGGAGCCTGAAGCTCTGAGTTTAAGGCTGGAATTATGCATCCCACCCTAAATTCCCTAGTGATAAGATGTAACATGGGAAATCTCACTGGTGGCCTGATTTTATTTCTTAAACAAAAACTTATAATGCCATGTAAATTTCAAACAACCGAGTGCTAAGAAAATGCTGATGTAGGGTGGATGTTAAATTATGGGTACTTGGAGTAGTCAGTCAAAAGCTGATTTTTGATTCTGCATATCCAAATGAAGCCGACGTGTATGACGAGTTGAATATCCATAGACAGAAAGAGCTCAGATCAGAGACTCCTTTTTTGAACTTCTGGACTAGGTTTCATGTTGTTTGCTGACTTTCATCCAAACTCTGGGGTTGAATGTTTATTTACCCAGTACATCTGAGAACTGGAGTTTCACACTCTCTGTGTGAAGTGGCACCTACAATTGACAATTCCTACTTCATATGCACAACGTGATGCTAAATTCCTTGTGAATTTTCTTTAAGGCCTATATCATCCGTTACTTCATCTTCCAAAGTCCCTTCCAATCACCTTTTGCCTTGCATTTTCATTCCTGCACAGTCATTTCTGGTTGCTGGTTTATGATTTCATTTTTGTGGCTGATTGTTTCAATAATTACAGTTCAATGGTTTAATTTAAATATGAAGGATCTTTGCCTCCGATCCTCAAATCTAATTCTAATTCAAGCTGTAGTTGAAAATGAAAGCTATAATACCCCGAGTGTAAAGCAGATAAAGAAATATGAACACTGAAGTAATTTAGGTTAAACAATTTTTATATAAGCACTTTGCTGTTGCTTCAGTTGTGCCACTGTGTATATCCTTTGTGATGCTCTAAGGGCTCTGCTGTGATACCATAATGGATTTATCCAATAACTGAAATATCTCATGCCAAAAAAAAAGCCTAAGAAGACTTGAAAAAGAAAAAGGGTACTTTTTAAGCTGTTACAAGAAACAGCAGTGCTGTCAATGCATTAAGGGTTCTGCAGTGGAGGTAAATTATTTTGAAGTACTGCATGTATTTCTGTGCCAACTTCATTTACAAAGTGTGCCTGATGAAAGAAAGAAGATCATTAGATTTCTGCTCTATGGCCCATGGAAATTCTGCAGTGTTTCCTGAATATTGAGCCTATTCTATACACACTCATCCCCTGCATTAATGTCCTAGTGGTATATTTACTCAAGATTTGTAATACTAGCTGAGATAGAGGAAACCATTAATCAAAGATGTCTTTCATGCTTAGAGTAATGCAGATCTATCTGGAGCTTTAATCTGTTACATTTCACCCAGGCTTCACATCTTTCCCTCTAAACTTCGTGAAGGAGAAAAAGTTTAGTAGGTTTTTAAAAGCACAATAGGAAATTATCATAGCTGTAGGTGTACTTGCAGCTAACATGGAGTAAATTTGTGTGAGTTATCCTTCTGTTCTGTAATGCTATAAACAGTCAGACACTCCAGGAGATAAACTCCCAGTGTGAATTTATTCTTCCACCACTTTTCTTTTGCCGTGAGAAACCATTTAACTCTCTCATTCCATCTCTCTTCCATACTCTCAACACAGTGTGATGATTGATAGATAGATGATAGATAGACAGACATATGGTTTTCTGTTACATGTAAACATACACTGACTCTGATATGATTTCTATCAAAAGGATCCATAAAGTTGAAAAAAATAATAGAAAAAGGTCGAACAGATTTGATTGGATATATTTTAAGTTAAGCAACTACTGAGCCAATTGTTCAACTGCTTGCTGAGCTTCGCTGCCAAATATTTTGCTGTTTGTTATCTAAAACCATCACATTCTTTGCCTTTACTCTTCTTTCACTTGGGAAATAAAAAAAAAAAAAAATTAAAAAAAAATTAAAAAGAGAGAGAGAAAAAGAAGAAAGGGCCTTTATGAATTAAACTTTTACGAGTTTCCCACTGGAGCAAAGAAAAGGAGCAAGGAGTGAGAGATGAAAAAGCCTGAAACAGTCAGCTACACACTGCCCTGTGAAAGCAAAGTGGTATCACTCCGTGCTGCAGTGATGGTGCTTGGATCAGTGTCAGCTCCAAACCTCTGGTTCTTCACCTCGGAAGCCACCAGGCACATGGCTGTGTATTTGTACCCAAGCAGGGTGGAGAGCTGAGCAAACAGGGTTCAGGTCTGAGCCTGAGAGGGAACTGAAATGACAGACTGAGACTTTCTAATTAAGTATCACTGACAGTTGGCAAGTTCAGAGTATCCCTCAACATTAGATCCATTGAAATCTAATTATTGTACTTGTTTTCTTTCAGTAATGTTCCTCATTATTTTTTCCTCCTCCTTTAAAGCATAATTTCAATAAATATTTAATGTTCTAGCTATTTCCTATGCAACATGCATGCAGATGTTGTACTTCAGATGTGCTTCCTTTACCATCTTCCATTTTCCAGTGGTGTTTTCCCTTTCCCTCTCTCATATGTATCTACATTTTTCTCTTGCTTGGTGTTTTTCTTCAAGCATTTTCTGGGTTACTAGCTAGGACCACCATGGGTTGTGTACTGAGATGAACATCCTGCAGTACATTTTGCATTACTTTACTCCTACTCAAGTCAAACAAGGAATGGGACCTTTTAATTATCAGAAAAGTCTTCAGTAGTTCCTGCCTAGGCAGATATTCATTTCCTAAAATCAGTTTTCCATCCCAGAGCTCACTCATTTCCATAGATAGAGCAGCTCTCAGTCATTAAGGCTGTGTACGCTCCAGGGCAATTACAACATTTGAGGAGTTTCCTGAACTGCAGATACTTTTCTTCCTGAATCATCAGGCACTCCTGGTGTGAAGCTTCTCTTCCTTCTCAAGGCTGACCTGTCTTTTGTCCTTGCCCTTTCCATGTGTCAGTGACTGCTGGATGTTCTGCAGTTTCTAAATTGCTCAGTGCTGCAGGCTTGCTTCCTTTACACCTTTTTTTGTTTATTCTTTTGGTTTGGCTTCCTTTCTGCAGCATTATATATTGTCCTGTGCTTGAACCTCAGCACTCTGTTGGCTATTGCTGCTGTTATAATTTGGCAGTCCAGCATGCAAACAACATTTTATGCACCTTGGTCACATTAATTGACCTGAAGAGTTTACGCACAGCTTAATTAAAGCAAGGCAGAAGGAAGAGGATATTTAATAAGACTTGAGGAGAAACTGCTTTGAGAAAGAGACTTAAGGAGACATGCAAGTGAAGATGGGAAATTTTGAAGAGAAGAATTAGACAGTATGAAAAAACAATTAAGCCAGCACTGGAATGAGGAGAAGAAGGGAATAAGGAAAATCATCCGAGGAAATGAGAATGCTGTTAGAGAGTGTGATGGTGTGAGAGAGTTGAGATTGTGTGTTGCAAGATGGGCTTTTTGGACAAATGAACAAAAAGTACGAAAATCAGAATAGCCAGGGTGCAGCCAGATGTTGTTTGGGCCATCAGTAGATATGTGGATAGTGTAAGCATGGAGATAATGTAAGGTGGCTTATCACCAGCCACTCTCTTCTCCCTCCTGAATCCCTGAAGGTTACCACCCCCCGCAGATTTGCTGGCATAACTACACATGTAGCTGTCCCCAGCCTGATTCTGTCAAAAGAATTTGGTTTTTAAAACCTACTAAAATACTTCTCTGGGAGGGTTTTACAAATCAAATCATTCTGACAGAACTAGGTTAAGGAGCACTTGTGCTTGCAGGGCTGAAAGAACAGTTATCTTGTGCAAGGCGGATAGGGCAAAATTCAGTCCCTATGCACACAATAGGATAATATCTGTTAATAGAAGAAAGAAATAGAAACTTAAACAAATTTCTTACTCAAAAGAAAGGGAAGCATCTTTGTGAAGATCAAGACATAGGAATGGAGGATTTACCAACAAGAGAGCAGAGCACTAACAATGGCATAAAATCTGGGAGATTTGAAGAAGGAGAAGGAAGGTACAGAGCCCAGCTTTTAGGGATCTATGCCTCGCATGCTTTTCTTTTGAGAGAAAATCAGTGGGATTGCATGTAAGAAAGGCCTCCTTGAAGCAAATGGGTACAAGTGGTCACCATTAAGGTTAGACAGGCAACCTCAGCAGTGCCATACCTGACACGTTTCCATTGCTGCCATCCTGTTGTTTGCTCAGTTGGTTTCCAAGGTTTGTTTTAGAAAATCTTTATGAAAGAAAAACAGATGAAGCAACGTGTCCTGTTTCATCTACTGGCTTGATAACATCCCTGCACTACGTATCATTCAAAAAGTGCAATCAATCAGACATGACCCTGGCTCATTTATCCACCTCCCACCGTGTTCACCTTTGCAATCTTCATCTATTGCATATAGAAAGCAAGGCATCTTATAAAATGCTGAGTCTGAAGATGTCTCAAGTGTCCTTTGGGAAGCTGCGTGTCTTCCTTACAACATGTTAAGCTCTCACATGTACTCTCGCTGCGGATGAAGAAGGAAATTACATCTTCATCTTAGTTTATATTATGCTAGGAAAGCACTTCAGAGGCCTACACCCTCCTTAATGTGCCCTTTTCTTCCTCCTGCATTAAGACATAGCAGTCTCAGTTTGTATATCCACTGGTGCCATCAATAATGGAACAGCAGAAGAAGCCACTTATATAGTCTAATGTACTCCATGGCCCATGTACTAAGTGCTTTATATGTTGTATAACTCAGTTAAATCACATCCAATTCTACTGGGGCTAATAAAAACACAAATCTGACCTGGAGTTTTACTCTTTGCCAAGCTTATGCTTCTCTTTCCTTCCCTGAGGTGCTGTAGCTGCTTAATAAAAAGGTCACAAACAGTATTTCCTAGCAACAATGAATATTTTCTTTAAAATGGCTAAATAATTTTCCCTGAAACTGTTACAAAGAAGAACAGCTCCCCTGACTCAGATCAAGTATTTCGGAAAGGGAGCCAAGAAACAAAACTATTAGGAGCTTGCTTTAGCTATGAACTTCAGCATGAGCCTTAAAGTTAGGTGCTTACCTAAATACCTTGCTGAACTGGGATCTCAGAAAATCACAAGCTACAGAAGAGGGTCCTTTTTAATATCTAGTTAAGATAAGAATTTCATGCTCATCCATGTAAAGGGCAACTCACTTAGGTTGGAGTAAAGCAATTGTGAAATTCCAGCTACAGAGATCAACAGTCAGTATATCCTCGAGAGAAAACGTTCAGGATTTTGGTATAAACACTGCACACAATGGAAGTTTACTGGGGATCTATTACTGAGTTTCTGAAGCTCCTTTGTACGTATGCAGTAGACTATAACAACTTCTTCTAAGCAGCTAACTGGTTGTATCTCAAGAGGTGGTAACATCCATGTGGAAGGTTGTGTCTGCAAGGTGCTGATTATGTCACCTCTAGATAAAAGTCTGGCTAACCCTTTCCACTTCACAGGGTGACAGGTGTATAGGAAAAAAACATTGTCACAGGTAGGAGTTAAACATTTCCTTTTCCAGCTGCAGAAGTTTACAAGATAGCTGGGAGTCCACCACACATATGTAATATTGGAGCAGGAGGTTGTTGCATTTAAAAGCAAATTCAGGATGCTTATCTTTTTCCCACTGAGGTGGTAGGTGCAGGAGGCATCAAAAAGGTGTTTTCGGACTTAGACTAAATAACTGGGGTGACTGGCTTAATTTTTTCAGACTCCAGAGCATAAGTAACTATGAAAGTGAATGTCAATATAATGACAATGGCAGTAGCAGGCAAGCTTAGCTCAGCTACAATAGCTGGCATCTAAGCACTTGTAGTAAAGCTTTGGCTGAAGAAAGTTTTTATCTGCTAGTGTCTGAGCATGCCCGTGAGCAAGACAGGAAACATGGATTATGCAGATTAAAAATCTCTGGTGGTCCTGGGGAAGAAAAGGTGAGCAAGTGTCAGGTGAAGACATCAGCCCTGACCTACGGGAATTGCACTTCTCTAACTCTCATTGTATTTTTATTCCCAAGCTTACAGTCAATATAATTTTGCAGGCAAGCATTTATCAGAGATCAGACTGAGTTTATCACTTTCATTGTTCACTGGTGCTGCAGGAAGCCAGTAGAAATGAAGCTAGCACATGAAAACACTGAACGTTTTAACCCTCTGATCTCTAGTTACTCTAACCAGGAAATAAATGACTACAAATGTACAATCCACAGTGAAAAATACAATTAAAAAACATAAAGTAAGCCATGATTTAAAATCCACCTGTGTCAGAAAGATCGATTCCTTCAGGTACCTTCTAAGAGTCTGTCTCTGCTCACTAGGGCTTTGTTCCAGCAAAGCACTTGCACTGAAGTACAGACGTTAAATTAAATAAATACCTAGAAGTCTACTGAACCAAGGCTGAAAGTGGGGCTATGATGATACTTGAATTCTGTCTTTTGTAAAGTCTAGTGAAAATTCGACTTCTCCATCCCTGTATTTCAAACCAAATTACTCTGTTCAATAGGCTGAACCACCTGATTTTTCAAAAGATAATTTGAAACACAGTGTCAGCGATGTCTTTGGTCTCAGACAATGATCATTCTGGATACTGTCTGTTCCAAGCAGCACGTCAGCTTCCCAACATTGCTAAATCTTTAAGGAGTTAACTAAATCTCAGAAAAATCATCCTTTTTCCTGTGATGGAGATCTGCCAGGCTGTGATGCTCAGTCTCAGCTGGGCTTGGCTTCCTGGCAGGTGGTGATCACAAGGGAAGCTGGAGTTTTCCCTGGGCTGCTTGTGCTGTTTGAATTTGTTCCAAAAGGACATCAGACACCACGAGTCAGGGTGAATCCCTGCTCCCTGCTAGATCCCACGGTGTCTTGAATAATGTCAACAGAGAAAACCCACACATGAAATAAAAAGCAAACAAGCGGGATCAGAAGTTCAAAACAAACGACTTTGCTCTTATTGTAGGGAGGTGAAGTCATCTCCTACTTAATATTCATGGTGCATTTTAATAAAACAATGGCAGGTTAAGACTCCAAATGCTAAAAAAGAAGATTTTATCTTAATTAAGTCAATGTGTACTGTCTACCTAAAAACCAAGGCAGACAGTGGGTCATACATTCATTTTTTATTATCACCTTCAGGCTTCTCTTTGTTCTTTCTCTTCCTTTTATCCTATCCCATGTTCTAACCCCCATGTAAACTCTGATAGATTCTGTCAGCACATAATAGAGGGCTGCTGACGGGTTGCTATCTGCATTCATCCTATGTTGCTCTGCTTCTTTCATTACCAGGATAGAGCTCAAGGGCCAATGAGCATGAAGGAACGCACATTTGCAAAGCTTGGCAGGGTTAAGGATTCGTGTACAGCTCAAATTTGATATTGCCAGATCGAAGCATAAATCAGGAAAAAAAAAAAAAAGAAGAAGAGGAAGAAAACAAACCCCCCAAACCCAAAAGCAAGCCAAGGATATAAGCAAGCTAAGTGTGTATATGGCATGCTTGTAAAGTATTTCTATTTTTGCATTTGTGTCACCAGTAGTGTTGTGTGATTAATGGCACGCATCGGGAGTTCAGCTCTGCGTATTGGCTGGGATCAGCACACTGCTTTTGCTGTGGAGAACCTTACAGTTTATGTTTCTTTTGTTGTTATGGATGGCAAAATAGAGATCTCCATGACCATCTCAAGGGTTTTACCTGCAAGTCTGTGCCATACATCATTTTTCCTTCTCATTTTTCTGCAGTTAAACAAACCGAACAGACACTTACTCCCAGAGTACACCTAAAATTTTTCAAGTATTGGCATCTTACTGCCAACACTCACCTGATGCTCTTCTGTAAGAAGAAGAACATTTTACAGCTGTGGAAGAGACATGGTATGATTCCTGGGAGTGCTGGTTTGGCCAAAGTGAAGGAAACTTAATCCAGTGTTTGCATATCAAATGAAAGATGGCAACAGGGCTCTTGCATGCTGGCCAAGACTCATAGTTTCATTGTGTTACATGCATTCCATCTGAATTAAATAGTCAAACATTTTTCCATCCTGCACAATACTCAGTGAATGTAGCATTTTCATTTCCAAACTGTGCCTCATAAACCTTAACCAAGTAAGCCATATAATGTGCTTGTGGGATAGTTGGTAGCATATTATTATCTTATTTTGCTGATACCTAAATTGAAGGACAACTACTGAGGCAGTTTACCCCAGACTGTGTTTTAACAGTATTAGAACCGTTCTCACAATCAATCACATTTAGGTGGAATATACTCTCTGGGATATTCAAATACTGAATGGAACTCACAGAGATGTGATGAAGCACCAAAAGCCTGGGAAGTGCGCCGAAAAAGAACACAGTTAGGAGCAGACAGTTCTGACACAGCTTGGTTCGTAGCTAAACCCACTCAGGATTAAAAAACCTGATGGATTCTTTTGTGTGTTCTCCAGAGAGATTCAAAGGCAGTTGGATACTTTGAAATATTAATCGTATGCCCACTGCAGTAGACTCCATAAAAAAAAATGACTTGGCAGCAGCTTTTTCCTGCCGTTGCTTCCTTTTCTATACAACACTCCAGTGAGTCATATGCTTTGGAAGGTTGTGCAAAGCCAGATGCCCAGTGAGTGTCCCAGATAGAATGACCTCCTTCACCTAACATGATTGAAACCCTCATTTTCTGAGATGCTGCCTCAGTCAAAGGTGACTGGCGGTTCTGGGGGAGGAAGGACTACACTTATCTCCCTGGATCTTCAGTGAGATTAAAGAAGTACAGTCTTTGTGCATGAACAAGTAGACTTGGAAGATCCTATGAAAAATTAACCTAAAGTTAACCACAGTTATGTTTAGATCAACACTATTGCTTCTAAAAGGCATATTTCTCTTCTACTCTGTTGGTGGAAAGAAAAGGTGACAATCTTTCTAAAAGGGAATGTTAATTCTCAGTGCTGCCTTATCTGCTGATACAGTATTTTTATGCAGCCACACAGATCAGAGACAGACAACCTTCTGCACAGCATCGCCTAAGGTTGTCTTCCAGTCCAGCATTGCTGCTGAAACAGGACAAGATCAGCCAGACATCCTCATCACTGCTAATTTAGTGTGTGCAAAAGTGTTGTCAAGGGATTAACTTTAATTGCTTTTGTAGTAGTTTTCCATGGGATATTGAAATCCTTTTGCCATTAAGGATTGTAACGGTTTATTCTGCTCACCTGTTTTTCAATAAGTATTCTTGGAGAACAGGCACCCTGGGAGAAGAGAGAAAAATAATGGGTCTGCGTGTAAGATGATTAATGCTCATTATTAAACCTGTTACAATACCACCTTTGTAACTGAACTGTTGACACTTGGCTGTGTAGGATGCCTGACCTCTGGATAGGTTCTTTCTAAGAAACTACCTTTAAAATTCCTTCCTCTGATCAGACCTTATTTAAGATTACTTATTTATTAGTTGTTAAGTTATTCATGGTAAACCAGAGTTCCTCAATTCCTAAATGAATTGTCTTTTCCACAGCTGTAATCTGTTTTAGTTATCTGTGACATAGAGATGCAGGACTCACTGCTGCATTGGCAGCAAAGTGCTGTATCAAATCTTCCCAGGAAATTCGTTTGGGAGGTGCCAGCTCTCACCGCTGTCTGGCCGCAGAGCCAAAGTGCTTCAGCAGAGACTCCATCTCCCACTCTCCACAGGCAGCTAGCCTGAACACCTCCTCCTCCTCAGGATTCACAGCACAGAGCCCCCAGCTGAAAAGGGGTTGTGGAAGAACAGCTTTTTTGCACTGTTGGCTTTGGGAGAGCAGGGGAGAAGCAGTGCAGTGTTTTATGTGGGTACTCAGGAGAACATATATCTGCTGGTGCCTGCTGCCTCTTACTTGGGTATGGCACAGCAGTAGGTCAAGCACTTCTTCACCAGGGGTGACAGATTGTCCAGCCATGTAGGAAGAATTCACTAGCTGAGCAGCTACGCTTCATATTTGTCAATGAAGAAGCTGAGCACCAGAGTGTCAGGGGCCAGATGCAGCTAATCGACCATGAATTGGATTATGCATGCCCTGATAAACGAAATTCTAAGCAAGAAATTGGGGCATATGTATTCTCGGATTGAGAACCAGAACACCTTAGCTGCAAGGTTATTCTGTAATCTGTAGGGAAGCCAGTCTCTGTCTTTTCTTCTGCCTCTTGAAGCCAAGTTCTGTACGGAAAACGACGCAGAATTTATGGAGCCTGAAAAATAGAAAGAGGGATCCTAATTCTGCAGCTTGTTAATGGAGCATTCCCTGGCACCGAAGGCAAGCCAGATTCATTCCCTGCTCCAAGAACTGCATATGCATTTTGACTTGGATCAGATACATGAAGAGCAGAGGGAGCAGAAATTGCTCAGCCCGTTAGCTCTTGAGCTACTTAGCAGAACACTAAAATTTCCATTCTGAAATTACTACTTTCAGGTGTATCAGAGATGTGAGTTTTGCAGTGTTCTCTCACTTTCAGCTTTATTCTGCTGACTACATCACACCGAGATAATCATCTCCAGAATTACTGTATATTCATGTCTTACATCTAGAAAATGGAAGGCTGAGCAGCAAGCAGTACATGGTATGTGTGTATACAAGGGTAAATGTACTGGAGGGGCCTTTTAAAATAACTACAAGCAATGTAAAAAAGAGAATTATCCCTTCTTCTCCCACCCTGAGAGAGCTGCTGTTGTGAGAGGGGGAGACTGGGGATAACACGTGAATGTACCTCTGCTATTCAAAGCTTGACTCTATGGACTCTCTGCCTTCTCCATGTTCCGAGACAGGGACCCCATTCCTTCCTGTTTTCTAACCTCCTTTTCTCTACCCCTTTGCTTTCCTAGCAGCCATGCTTGGCACTTTCCATTTCCTCTGTGTTGCTTCTTTCTCTACTGCTTTTGTCCTTGGATCTCTCTCCATGCTCCTGCTTCCATGGCATGGGGGCTGAAAGGAACAAAGATGTAAAGAAAGGGGCAAGAAGATTGACTTCTAGGGAAGGGCTATCTTCATAGTTTCCACACCTCATACCTCATTTGCTGCTCTAAGCTCTCATGCTAATGTACATAATTCAGATGTCACATAAGGATGCTGGTTATCTTTTTACTTCTATTGGCAGATCACAGTATTTCTATTGTTACGTGAGCTGCAACTCTGCAGATACGATTGTGATATAGAGGTGAAAAAGTTAAGTCACTCTCAGTGAAAGCCTAGAAATAACTTATAAAATTCCCTAAATTCTCATCTGGCCTCTAACACATAGTCTCTGTGCTCCAGAAAATGATCTACTCCCTCTCTGCTATCTCTACAATGGCGATAAGATTTCCTTTCTTTACAAAGCAGCTGCTGAGGATCAAATCGTTAACATGTAGTGGCCCTTGTATAGGCACTGTCAAAATCATAATGAGCTGTTTGTGACATGGGATTACTGTGATCTTTGTTGTTACCACTAGATGTAGTAGTCGAAGGAGTTTCTTAAGACCCCTTCCATTCATTTTAATGCAATAATAATTGGAAACAATAGTGAAAATTATTTATTTGGGTATCAGTACTTCATTGTTCTGCACTTCTGGTGTTTGATGTCTGATTCTGATGTTGACAGTTTTGTTTCTGCAGAACTAAGTCTAAAAAGTCTAGAATCTCACATGTACTTTTTACCCTTGCACAAGAAGAGATGAATTATAACACAATAAAGCAGATTAGGATGCATTATACAGTGCATTTATGAAGCTAATTTGAATAATCACATCACTTGATCACAAGTTTATTAAAATCAGTGGGAGTCTTAAATGGATTAGCTTATATGGGTTTTTAAATCAAGCGCTTAGTATATTTTCTGCTAGGTATCTGACCTGCACTTCCTCTGTGCAGTCAGGAGATAGCAGGTTCTTAAGAACCCTGAGTCAAAAAGAAGGAGAAATTCAAAGGAAAACCACCTGTTGACCAAAGACTCAGAAGCAACTCAGGAATGAACTACTTTTTACGCACCCGAGGAGAGAAAATGCTGAGAAGATTTTGTGTTTCACCTCCATCCTCAAGTATTGCTCGAATGTGTGACATGAGATACAGTTTGCAGAGCAGTTAAGAGAATGATTTACAAGTGGGCTATGAGAGATGCTCGGTGCTGACCTCTCCTCAAAGACCTGAATGGGCTGGTTTGCTACACTTGAAGTTAAATTATCACAATTAGGAGCCTTTCATGAACTAATTATGGCTTTCATTCTGGAAGATGAAGAAAGGTGAACATTTGAGCTTTCCTGCTCTCAGTTCTTTTATCATATACACCCTCCTTTCTCTTGGGATCATGACTGTTGCATGCTCTGCATGATTTGGGGATCATCCCCCTCTTTTGGGCTTCTGGAACAGGAATAAACAATCTGGAGTAGAAAAATGTGGTTTCAGCAGCTGGAGTCTTTTCTCAAAATTAGTTCTGTGATCTTTTTAACCAAGCAGAGTTCAGCTCACAGTGCTGTGCACATGAGATTCCTTTCATCCTGAAACAATAGGCTGAGGAACCCAACAAACAGGAGCTGGCTACATAAATGTAAGAAAAGAAATGTGAAAGGAAATTCTATGAATGCCAGAGGAACAAATCTATGCCACATAAAACTTCATTTCTGCATTGTGCTGGATTAGCATATTAGTGAGCTCAGCCTATACCTGCTTCCCCCCCCCTTAATTTCAATTATAATGTGCTCCTTTGTGTTGCATCATTTATTACCAAATGAATGTAGTTCTAAGGATGAGCATGCAGCCAATTTATTCATTAGATCTATTGTAGTGGAACTGAATAAAAGGTTTTATTATCAATCTCCTTAATTTCCAGATAGGATTTAGTGGAAATCAATATTAGAGAATGCATAATTGCTAAATCTTCTTAAATTAATAGACTCATTCATTAAGCCCCCCCAAAATACTTAGCTAGTATTTCTTGTGACTTTCTCTAATTAATTAGCAAGTAGAAAACGATAGTGAGTGGAACAGCTTTTGGCAATCATATGGTGGAATCTGAAAACCAATCTCGAGGAAGAATTAATTTGGATATGTAGATAGAGAATTTTACCTGTAAATTGATTGCAGGAGAATGCACTGCCTAAGAAGAGTAATGGTGGTTGTATGCTGATGGTCGGCAAAAAATCCAGTACCTGGCAGGTGGTTTTAAGCAGTTCAGGCTGGGACCTGGACCAATGTGTAATCACTAATGAATAGCAGTCAGTTTTAAAAGCTTTGGAATTAAATATAGTGCAATCTATCTGTATAAAACTGCATGGCATCTATGTGGCATTTGTAAGGTTTCCATCCAAACCAGACAAGTTTTCTGGACTAGAAATGAAGAAACAAAGCACTAAAAGATGCTGGAGAAGAGAAGTGATGAAAGGCTCTGTAGTTGGGGTCTGTGTTATACTCATGAATACATTCTCTCTGCCTTCATATCTAGGAGATGTAAGTTTTACTTTGTCCCAGAATTTAGGTCTTGGGGAAAAGGAACACACACTCAAGAGTGTAGATGCTGGTTTATTTTTTTGTCAGCTGGTGTTGATTCTGCTGTGGGCTTCAGCAGTGACTGGTCACCTCTTCCAGAGAACCTGCTGCTGTCAGTCTAGTTATCACAATGACAGATTGCAAAATGTCCAAGCAAATGATGTCTGCATCCAGAAATGAGTTAATCTACCAGAAGACTTAGCTCTGCATCAAATCTCTTGTTGAGATACATTGGTTGAAAAATCTTGCAATATATTATTTAAAAAATTCAGTCCTCGAGATAACTCCTGGCCAACAAATCTACAGGTTCTTTTCTCTTTGTTTAGCTGGAGCAGAATAGGGGATGTTTAAACTTCGAGTTCTCTTATACATGACCACAAGATGTGCCCCATTATTTATTTCACTATGTCGGTAAAGGGCCCAGAACATCAGGAGGTCAGAAAGAAAACAGAAGAAAAAAGCTAATAAGTGAACAATTCACTTGCTGAATATTTTGAGGCTTGGTCATGTTTTTACAGCTACAAATGTTCTTAGAAATCTAAACAGTGGCTGGTGACATTGCAAGTGATAGCTAAGGTGGGTTAGGGCTCCAGTGAGGCTGTGTGAGTTTTATGTGACCTTGGTAAATTCACACAGATTAGTGCTAAGACCATTCTGATAAAGGCACGAGGGCGATAATAAATCTACACAAATACAGTGCTGCTTGTTACTCTCTTTGACCATGTTAAGCTGACTGCAGTGGTCCAACACAGCCACCATGAGAGCTCGACAAATATCTCATATGGGATCAGACTCGCTGGAGCAAAACCATTTTTCTTCACCCTTCCCTTCCTTCAGCATCATGGCTGATTGTCCAACACTCTGAGCTGTCCTCTGGCTTTCCACGGGTCTGTGGCTTTGTTTTCTGAAAGCATTATATCCCTCCTTTGGACAAACTGAATACCCATTGCTTTTGTGAACCACAAACCTGACTTGTTTCCTTAAAGGAGCAAAAGTGAGGATTTGTAGCAATCCTGACTGAGTTGGAGCACAATTTCCTTGAAAACAGGGAGCAGTTCTCTTGGCTGGGAGCAAGAAAATGACATCGTAGACACCCTCATTTTCTGCACGTGCCCCTGGAGTCCATTGCCTGAGTACAATCAACAGTAATGTGTTTCTAAAAGCTTGTAAAATGTGCATGTTTAATGTAATATTAATAGGATAGTTGCTGCCTCCTAAAAAATTTAAAAATGCATGTAGGGTGGTGAATGCAAAAGCAATGTGAAATCTATGCAGCTCATATTTGTTAAATTTTCATGACAAAGAATGTCATTAAGATGTGGCATAAAGTGAAATTCTTACAATAGACAGATTAACACTAAACCTGGAGTTTAAGATTCTAAACCACAGCACAGTAATGTACCTATGTGCATTCAAAACCAAAAAATCAATGTGTAGTTATATTCAAATATTTACACGTGCATTTTCAAAAAGCTTCTAACAGTTTATTGAAGTTATTACTATATGACAAGTAGAAACACATTCCCAGAGCATCTAAACATTTAAAATCTGCCTACACAATAGAATTCCCTGGTGGGAATCTAAAGAAAAAAAAATGTAATTATTTTTTTCTTCCCTAATATTCCTAATTAAGATGAGAAGCATGTGCAGGTTGGAAAAGTGTACTGAACTTGATAACAGTATGGGGCACACATTTTGTGTTTAAGTGAGAGAATTTTTAGATGGGAAAATTGCATGACAGATTCATGGTAAGAAATGCAGCAGTTTTAAGCTGAAACATCTACCTCTTGCCATTCCTTTCAAGAGACTGGGGGCTGTAGGGCCACAGAAGGTACTCAAGCAGAAGAAGAAAAGCTCGGTAAAGAGGCATCCAGAGACACCTGTCCCTGATGTTTTCACTGGAGGACATAATGTAAAGAATTCTTCTGAAATCTGCCTTTGAGCTGAGATAGCTGTGAGAATGCTGCAGAGCTAGAAATCAGACTATGCCAACAACCAGAAAAATGACATAGAGAAAAAGAAACCTAACTCAATTCAGAGAAAAAAAGGTCCAAATTCTATTCTTAGGAAAAATTAATGACAACATCAGGGATGAGAAGGATAAAGCAAATAAATGGTGTTTAGGAAAAGGATCCAAGGGTTCTTGTAAATCTGGTCTCTCCCAGAACAGACCAGCCATGGGATAACAGAACCATATTGTTATCAAGACACCAAAGAGGTGTCACACATTAAATAGACTCAATACACCATGTAAGCCTACTCTGGCCAGCTCTGCTAGAGCTCTATCAGGACAAGATACAATGGCTTCTGACCTAGTTTGAAAAACTTTCTAATGCCAAAGTCACTGAAGATCTGGCTGAGAAGGAAAACACGTGGAATACTCCTCATTGTCTGTTTTTAAGAACTGACATCAGGAATCTTGTAGTCATACCTGGTCCTGTCCTGAAGTAGAAGGATGGAATCTCTTGGAGTCTCTTCTAGTTCACCGTTGCAATATCTGAAACTGGTAGGAATAATGACTGGTAAGTCAGACAGACTTAGAGACATAGAAACATAGAAATGTCTGGGTTGGGAGGGACCTCCAGAGGCCATCCAGTTCAACCCCCTGCTGAGAGCAGGGACAGCCTCAGCTAGAGCAGGGTGCTCAGAGCTCTGTCAGCCCCACCTTGGATGTCTCCA
>JANHFX010029222.1:0-13533 GCA_027560015.1 Chloroceryle amazona | reverse complement strand
GCTAACCTGAAGTGACCCGCTCTCGTGCATGCTCTGAGAGGTTACTGCCGTTCACAGCTCTGAGCTCTCGCTCCCATGCAAAGATGGAAGACTGCTGAAGGGGAGGACAAGGAGGCAGCACTGTTTAGTTTAGATGGTTGTGATTTCTGCTTCAGGGAGAGAATGTTTCTGCCTAGTAGCACTTCAAACTCAAAGCCAGACAAAAAGCAACTAAAGCAAGTTTCTGGCTCAGCCCCTCCCCACCTCTCAGTTTTGGACTTCTGACTCATGCTAGTCCCGCAGGGCTTCTTTTTTTTTTTCCTTAATCCATCATTTCACCTGCAAAAACAAATACTTGCAGTTTCTATAATATCACTTTGTGTCTCTGCAAATTGCTATTTGTATTTTGTCAAAGCCTCTCAGCCAGTGATTTGATGACATTGCACTGAATGCCCCGGGACTGGAGAGCAATCTCTGCCCCAAACAGCCGGTTAAAGAACACAGTAGCCTACAGCTACTTATTTAAATTAAAGCAGCCACAGCATCTTTTCCACATGCCATATCTGCTCCACAGACAGAGATCAGTTGATACAACCAAGTAACAACCACAACATGGTTGGAAACTGAGTGAAAAAACTATAGAGGAGGCAAGCTGTCATGTGACTTGAGTCACAAGGAGATTTGTGCTTCTTGTACTTGATTGCAGGCAAAGATAGCAACCAGTGATGTGTTCTCCTGAGACAAACACAGTCCTTACCTCATTAACAAGCTTCCTGAGGCTCTCTCTCAAACTTTCCACAGTTTCTGACAGATCCTGCAAGGAGGAATTGAAAGAAAGTCGTCTCTGCAGGAAAAGAGAAACAGAAACTAGAAGTCACTGCAAGGCACAAAGAAATTAAACTCTTGTAAACATTCTTGTAAAGAATAGTAAGGACAGTTGAAATGGCAAAGTACTTGATGAGGAAGACAGAGATGGCTTTCTGTGCATTACTGAGGTTAAGATAACCTGGGCTTCAGCATCCCACAATGTGATGGGAATGCCCCTTTCCTTCCTCACAGGTTAGGTACACAGATGCCGTAACCAGAACTATCTCAATAAAATGCTAAATGAATGCACGTACATAAAGGATGGCTGTCATTCCAGGTCACAAAACAAGCACAGTGTACAGGACAGCATGTGGACAGACCTGGAATCCTGCAAGCCACTGCTAAGAAGGGGATGCAAAGTCTATGCAAGGGAGGAAAATCTCATAGACAAACTTTTATTGGCACTCCACAGATACCAGCTCAGTTACATAGAACTCCTGCTGCAGTATACATCATCACCACTCAAGTCCTCCCATTGGGCCTTGATGTTTTTTATCTAAACCAAGAGTGTATTTAAAAACAATCATCATCCATGAAACAGCTGACACCATCATAACAAGAGAAAGACTGACAGGTTTCCAGAAGTGGAAGGCACAGCTTTCAGGAGACTATTTGCTTTAGCAGGGAGTCACACTGAAGACGATTCCTTGTTTCCAGTTGCTCTACTGTACCTGGTGGGCCTGGGGGTTTATAGTTTGTGGGGTTCTCTTCCCCTTCACATAGCTTTCCCCACTCACGTATCTGGGTTATCTTACATGATAATTTGGATGCTATCTTTGTTTCAAAGGAATGAAGATTGAAATAATTTAAGATTCCACCTTAACAGCTTCATCTTGTAGCATCTGAAAGTATGCTAAGGTTACAGCATTGTGACACAGAAGAACTGCCAGAGCCCTTGGTTTTAGCCCTTGGTTTGGGCTGAAGCTTTTCATTGTCACGTCTTTCCTGGGGTAACTTCTGGAAGCAAAGCCTGGAGGGTTTCACTGTTCTAGTTGATCTGCTGGAGGATGATACAACCTGGTCAAGGCCAGGTAGTGTAAATGGACACTGTCTCACTGATCTAATGGGGCATTTAAAATCCAGATAATTTTTGAGTGCAGTTAGTGCCTGCTCCAAAGCTGGCTGCAAATTCAGGAAGGGTCTCTCCACCATCTATGGATTCTACTAAACATGGTCCTTAAGGTTCAGATAAGTCAAAACCCTAAGAAAAGAAAGGTCTAAGAAAAGCAATTCACACTCCCCACAAGCTAAGACTTTCAAGACATACTTAAACATAGTTAGACAATATCAAAGCTACACAGCTGCACTAGCACTTTACCAACAAGAGGAGGTAGAAAGACCTAGGTTCATGCATAACAGACATGCTTGTTCAGCTCTACATACACAAGCTCTACATGGATTTGTGGTGTTCATTGCATCCAGAGGTAATTCAGGGACAGGGTGCATGAGAGAGTTTTCTGATGATACTAATTGGTTCAGAATAGTGAAAAGTCAAGAGCCATTTGCAAAGGATTAGACAAAGGCCTCATGCTGACACACAATAATAAAGTGCCAGACAAAATTCAGTGCTGCAAAGTACAGTATACACAGGGTTAAGACGTTAAGATATCTTTCGACAGCTCTGAGCTAGCTACTGCCACTCAAAGAGAGACCTTAGAATTATAGTGATAAGACATCTCAACACCAATATAAATCCATGGTACAATCCTTGTTCTCAAGTACTATATGCAATTTAGGGTGTTCCATCTCTGAAAGAACAAAAGTTTAGAAGTCTACAAATGTGACTGAGGGCAAGAATGACTTCTGAAGGAAGAACAATGGATTACAGTTCTTCCAATGGAACCTGTAATGACAAACAGAGATGATGAGAGCTCTATAAGATTGCAAGTGGAATGGAGAATGGGAACGGGGATGATTGCCTGCTGCACTTAATTATACAGGACTGCAGGGTTTCCAGTGAAAAGAGCAGGTTAAAAAAACAACAAAAACAAAGGAGCTACTGCATATACAACTTAGTCAAAATGGAGAAATTCAATAGATCCTGTCTAATGCTGGAGGTGCCAAAAGTTAATGTGTGTGCTTGAGAAAGGTTTAGAAGATTTCAGTAAAGAAAAAAAGCTTAACAAGCGCTATTAAACACCAAAATCCCAGCAGTAGCTGAGAAATTACAAGTTGCAAACTACTAAAAGAATGGGAAATTACACTGAGGAAAGATTACTATATACTTGCCCCATAGCTGCATTCTTTTACATGTGTCCATCATGGGCCACTGCTGGATTAGTACTCAGGCGACACAGATCTTAACAAGACTTTGGTCTGACCGAGTGTACAAGTCTTACGTGATTCAAAGAGCCTGCAAATCTTAACCTGAAATGTGAGGGGAGCCCACCTATCCTTTTGCAACCCACCATCCTGACCTTTCTCTAACAAATTCACAGCACTCAAGTTCATCTCTCACCAGAGCTTCCAATGATGACATTGCTATGGATGGAATTTTGCTTTATTGCTACCCTTTTAATCCTAAAGCCCACGAAAGGAGCCTCTCACAAGGCCTATCACCAGGGAAAATTACAAAAATCAGTCACAAGTGGCCAGTCATCTTTGTACAGATGGGCCTATAATGAATTTCTCTGGAAAGCAGTTCTTTGCTATAGCTCATTAAGCAGTTTATTACATTCTTAAGAGCCCTTTAGATTCAGACCAGCTCCAGTAAGACTGGTCCTGCTGTGAGAGTGTCTTTAGAAAGTGTCTGCACATCTTGGGGTCAGGGGGGACAATGACTCACTTTGCAGCAAAATGCTGCAAAAATAACCACCTGTCCTTTCTAGGCACACTACGTAAAGACAAAATTCTAGCAGGTTTTGAACAGAGCTACCCTGTACAATTACTGTGTTAGTGTCTGGCAAGTTCCTCTAGGTTTGTCTTTTACAGCAGCCAACATAATAATACTCTTAAAGTATAGATTGCACTGAGTGGATTCTGTGTGCTTGTATGTGCACACTACAAGACTCAGAGACAAATAACTTCAGATGACTAGAGCTGACTGCACAAACAAGATAAGCCTTGAGTAAGTTCACTTCTCAGCTCCTGCTGGAAGGGATGGACAACTCTGTTTAACATGAAGGAGAATGCCTATGTTTGATCATAACAAAATCCATCCACTGTCTACAATATACACCTTATGTATGTTTTTGCTTAATGAGCCCACTCTGCCATGCTTGCCTTTAAATAGTTATTACAACTTTATACTGATCTCAGCAGAAACTTTACATTGAGTTTTGCAGAAGAATCATGTGCTTTAAGCTTCTGCTTTTGTTTCCTGTGAGGGGAAGAAGTCCCAAAGTAGAGGGGCTTAAAAGCATGATATCATTGTGCTTGACTGAAAAAACTCTTCAAAGGAGCTAGGAAAGACACAAGTGCAGTTGCAGCATGTATTTACATTATAAGACCTTTTTTGAAGCCATTTTTCAACAGAAATATATTTATTATTCAATACCTAGTTCACACTAACCATCAGACAAAATACCACTCATATTACAAAGGGAGAAAAAACAATTAGATTTTCATGTGTTCACTGGCACTTCTTCAAGGATCACTGTAGTACACAAGCAACAATATATTTATGGCCTATGACAGACCCACACCACTGGAAGCAAGTGTAGCAAAACCCTCCTTAGGCAACATTGCAGAGATGAAATCCCAGAGGGCAAAGGCAAACAGTCTTTGTCACTTAACCTTCCCCCAAATAGTTTCAAAACTGGAGAGATTTGCAGAGGGAAAGCTGTCCCACAGTTGTGTGTTTTTATGATGTAAGAAGGTCCCCACCCATTACAACACCAGTCCTGTGGAAACCATTGACTTACCACCACTGCTCTTGCTACCACGGGTGTGTATAAGCTTTCTCAAACTGTGTAGTTCTTCCATGGGACAACTACTGGCCTAGCACAGAGAGAAAGCTGAAAATCTATGTGTGTGCAATTAGAGGTGCCCTTTCACAGTTCTCAGTCCAGCTTCTCCTGCCTCATTGACTACACCCAGTACAAGGCAAACCTCAAGAAGAGATGTGCCCACAAGGGGCTTGTACAGGATGTCCTATGCCTTGTAGTATTGTTGGCCAAAAAGCTTCAGAGAATGGAGGAAGATTAAGATGTGGGTCCTGACAAAGGGAATTTTACTTTACTTGCTGCTTCTAGCAGAGTGAATACTTGGTCAAGAAGGAAAGATGATCATCTGTCTTGGTGCCCTGTATTCATTCCCAGATCTTCTGCTGGTATTGATCTAAACAGCCTGTCCCAAATAAGTTGTTACATAAGAAAAAATAAGGACACACACTTTAATCTCCCTGCCGTGCTTCTTTGTGCTTGTCTCTGTTTTCTCATCCTATAGAGCAGGCTAAATTGAAGTCACACAAAGGATCAGTGGCAGAGCACTAGAAATCCTACTGGAAAATTTTAGTTAGAAGTCCTTCTGTCTTAACTGTACTATTGCACTTTTGACAATGCTCAAGCTGTTCAGGATAGAAGTGATGAGCAAGCATGTAGAGAAAAGTGTTTATTTTTTTTCCCCTTTTTTTCTTTTTTACTTTTCATAACAGTGCTGTGACATTTAGAGGTCATGCATTTCACAGAATGGTAGGGGTTGGAAGGGACCTCTGGAGATCATCTGGTCCAGACTTGCTGCCAAAGCAGGGTCACACAGAACAGGTTGCACAGGATCATAGAGGATCATGGTGGATTCTGAAAGTCTCCAGAGGAGGGGACTCCACAGCCTCTCTGGGCAGCCTGTATTCCCATGCTGCATCACTCTCACATTGCACACACTTGAATTTCCTTTTAAAAACAGTGCTCTGTCCAAAATTTGCTAATAATTACTGATTTGTTGGGAATTACCCAGAACACTTATAGTTGCCATTAGGCTGCAATTGCACACTCACTTCAAATCAGCAGAAGCAGGTGTCATTGTCAGGGTCTCAGCCCATACACATGACCTGACCACTGGGCTCAATCTTATGCCCTTCCCTTCTAATGTCTGTATAAGGTACAATCAAGTCACCCATTTTTAATAAGGGAATGTAAAGGGGCAGGAAGAAGCAGGTGGATGCTGATCTAGGTCTTCTGGATTAACACAGTTCAAGAAATTACAGCCACTCTGAAGCCTGGATACCAGAGTGACAAAAACTCCCAGTTTACTATTCAAGCCTTTGCTGTTGAATTTACACAGTTCTTGCACACAGTTCCAAGTCCTTTTCATTGCAATTGTATCAACCTAATCAAAATAAGATGTTGCCTCTCCAAAACTCACAGAATGCAGCAAATAGTGGAGCCCAGGTCCCATTACATGAGTCAAAAAATTGCCTTTAAATTGCTTTGTGCTTGCATTTGATTTGGCCCTTACTTTTACTTACTGAAATACCATGCTGAAGTATATTAAAAGGATTAAGAAAAACAAACAAACAAACCCACCAAACAAACAACAACAAAAACACAAAAAAACCCACACACCAAAAAATTAAAAATAAATCTCTGTGCAAATTGTTAGCATTGCCTTACAGGGTCTGTAGTAGATACAGTGTATGCTATCTTCAGTATGCTTGTCCAAAATTTGACTCCCAATGCCTATGGCAAAAGTCCCTTTTGTTCATCAACGGAAAGTTCCTTCTTTGTTCAGCGATGCTACTGCAGGTCAAGGGACTTCTTAGACTTTAAAGACACTAAGCTTCAAACATGTTGGTCATGATCTTAGAGTTCATTCATTCATTTTACCTGGCCACACTGAAGTCAGTTACTCATTGATAAATTACAGCTGATTAACTATAGGGTAGCCTGTGACGTTTTTCTGAGGAGAACTCCAGACCTTTACAAGATGGTATACAATACAGAGGAGGTTCAGAACTGCTGGCTTCTAGACTCAAGCCTTCTTTCCTTTGAGACCAAGATCATGATCCAGCTTCTCAGAAGTCCCCCCAAATTGCACAAAATGTCTTAATCTACTTTGCTGTTGCCAAGTGGCACAGAATGACTTATGACTGCTTTCTTTCACCAATAAATAACACTACAGATACACTCAGTACCTGCTTCTGTCAGCTAAATTGTAGAGACTTCTCTGAATAAGAAAATCAAGTCTGAGGGACCAGAACAATAATTCTGGCTTGCACCATAGCTAGGCTACTTGCATCCCCTTTGGTCCCCAAAACTCTAGCATCTCTGAATCATTAAAGTAAATGGATGCATATACATTTTCTTGAACACAAGAAACTGCTTGTAGCCATTACTTTTCAAACAGACAGTCTTTGTTATGGGGACAATTTTAGAGCAGTTACCTCATCTCTTAACACTTATGATTATCTTGCTCTTCCAGCAAGAAAGAAAAAATAAAAAAAGCAGAGGGAGGACACATGGAAAACACAAGATGAGCTGTGGAAAGAAGTAACTGACCACTATATACTGTGCAGAAGAGTAGTAAGATTCCAATACTTGATAATGACCCTCTTTGACTGAGGACAAAGCCGAACAAGTGGTACACAGCTTCCACTCTTGGAAGTTTCTCCCAGTCTGGAAACTCATACCAAATGTTTATTTCTTCCACAGTAGACAACAGCGTTTGATTTAGTGAGCAAGAGTGTGCTCTGTGGTCTTTTCTCTACTAAGATTTCCAGCACTAACTTCCTCTAACTTTTATATTTTACCAGACTTTGTGAACCTATAACAAAGCATCTCTGGGGTTTCCCAGATAAACAGTTAAGTCCAGTCTTCAATCACCCCCTAAATATTGATTTTCCTGAAGTTCAATGAATTCTTGCTCCAAACCCCATTCAATTGGTCAATCTTTGATATAGGGCTTTAAAACTTGACTCTTCTTTGTATGAATTAAGCCTGCCCAAATGTAATGTCTTTCCACTGGCTAGAAACTTCTGTGCTAAATGGCTCCAAGGTAAGGGCAGATGATGATGGTTTTAGCACTCAAGCACAGGCTAGTCCCAACATCTGGGCTCATTCCAGCCAAGACACAATATCTGACCAAAACAGGGGGACAACAGAGATCCTGTTTGCTACTATGCCGCATATTTAACAAACTGAACTGCAGACCACACACATTTATGCTCTGTTAGCACCACACCATAAGAGGGAGGATAGGAACAACAGGAAGAAGAAATTTTCATGCTCCAGTGATAAAGGCCATCTTTCTTCTTTCTACTGCCAATGAACAGTCCACTCTAGAAATGCAGGGATGATCCTAGACTGAAAGCCCTAGAAAATATTGCTGTGTCAGCAACAGTCTAGCACCAGTGGACTCACCTGAAGAGGCTTCAAAGGATTCAGGTTAGCACGGAAGGCTTGTTCAGCTGCATGGAGTTTTTCCTTTGGCAAGGTGCAAACATAGGCTTCTGAGTCCATGGCCACTGTCTGATTTTGGATTGTAAGAAATCCAGGCAGTTTTGAGCTATTGCAAAGATCTTGCAGTCGCATTCGGTAACCAGACACAATGACCTGGAAAAAGGAGGGAAAGCATTTAAGTCTCCCTTCTTATAAGATTTGTAACAGAAAGCCAGTTATCACCTAGATAAAACTAGCCACTCAAAAACATTTCCAGATAGAGGTAAGAGGGCATTTGTCTCTACAGACTGTGCAGCTCTGACCCATGTGCAACTCAATTCCAAGAAAAACATGCTTCCCTAATGAGTACATGAGGGAGAAGTCCTGGGAGAGGCAGGTCTCTCCACTTCTCCACAACCCTGTGCAGAGCAGTAGCAATTCTGTCCTCCACAGCAGCCATTTCCTTCACACAAGTTGCCTAATCTTCAGTCTTCTGGGAACTGTTCAGAAACAAAACAAGGCTTGTGACCAGACACAAGTCTTGCCCTTCGTATATATTTGCCAAAGACCTACAGCCCAGACTCTTTAGAAATATCTAGCAGTCATATTTTCTCTGCTGTTCTGGATCAGGATTACCTTCTCCCTTAGCTCTGAAGTATCTCTTCACTACTTGCGGTATTTTGGAGCAGGTAACATATCAGTGAAATAGAAGTTATCTTCCTGCCTGAAGCAAACAGGAAGCAAGACCCTAGAGTCACAGGCCCATTTTACTTAACGTGATGGTTTGTTTGTCAATGTTTCCTAATCCACAGGCAACTACCTCAAATGCATAAACTCCCTCTGAATTATCACCAGCGCCTTTCAGACTTGATGGCCTAGTTTCTTTTAATAAGTTCAGTTACAGGATTTAGGTTTCCTAAACAACAAACAGGTACATGTCAAACAGGTGCACACTTCATAAAAGGTGATGAAAACAAGTAAAATCCAATATCTTTCATTGGAAGGAATTCTATTTGCCTTGGGGTAGATGGAAGGAATGAACAATTTTACTGTTAATCCACTGGTAACAACTTCATTTCTTTCTTCTGTTCTTTTGTAATACCCAGTGCGCACTGACCAACTTCCAACACTAACTGAAGAGGATTCATCTAGAAGAGTTAGTTAACTCTTCTGATCTCAGAAAGAGTTAAGAGTTCCTAACTCTGACTATTTTCTCATCTTCCAAAACCAAAAGGGCATTAACAATCCATGAGGGGAAAAAGTGCACTATGTTCAGAAAACAAGCAGCTGGAACTGACAGGAGAGGGAAGAGAATTTATAATGCAATACTTGTGCAAAGCTTTAATTTTAGTCTGTATCTGTATGCCAAAAATAGGATGTTTCCATGCTGTACACTCAACTGAATAAATTGAATAGGTCTCACTTCAAAAAGGCTGGCCTTTTGAAAAAGCCTGGGTGGGTTTCTTTTGCCAGCAGAGGTAATTCCACCATCATAGCCAAGCTGAAAAGAGGATATTCCTGTGGCACTGAAATGACACTCAGAAGACCCAAGATGAATCTAAAGCAGCTTCCCTGGATGGGCAATCAGAAAACCAGTGTCTTCCAGTGCTTTGGTGCTGAATCAAAAAAAGTGAATAATCCTTCCACCATCTCCTCTACCCGCCCACATTTTTGACTCAGCTTTTAAGTTCTTTTGGAGAAAAGCTGCTCCCTCTAAATACAGTGAGGTCCACAGCATATGACCCTAGAACAAAGGCCCTGCTCACCACCCTTCCACCCCCCCACACTGAAACACGCAGTCACACCAATCCATTTCTCTGCAACCATTTCAAATCATCTGAAGCCATGGTTTCTTCAACAGGCAAATATATTCTAAATGTCAGGTTAAGTCACTAAGGACTCTCAAAGTGCCAGGCCCTTCCTCTGACTGTCCCTACTGTATGAAACACGGAGATATGTTCCAAGCAGCACGTGCCTCAGCCATTACCATTTACTCCTTACTGCCATTCAGCTCATCAGGCTGCAGCCCTGGCTCAGGACCTCACTGTGCCCTGCAGTTTTTCATAAGGATAGGACCTACTCTTGCCATCTAAGCCACATTACAGCTGTATAGCTGTGCCTGGACAAAATCAACATACTAAACTTGATTAAACAGCTGCCTGCCTACTGATGATCCAGGCTCCTTCCAAACCCCACACCTTTCTAAAGGCACCTGATATTATCAGAAAAATAAAAAATGTTGAGCCACACGCACCCATCAAGACAAGGTTCTGGCCAATTTAATGCATTTGCACTTTATTCAGTATGCTGAATACATGACATGCTGTGTACACCAGTGAACAACAGTCCCATGTCTGGTGACTTCAGTTCCCCAATTACAAATTTTAACTTCAGGGCTTGGATTGTAACTTCAGGGCTTGGAGAAGGCTGTATTTGCTGTAAGGTTTTTTATAGTCTGAATACATCCTCCTATATATGACTTTGTGAATGAAGCTGTGACCCACTCATAACAGTCAGAGACCAAACCGCTACTGCCTATTAGTACTGCAGTCACTACGCAGTTCAGTAGTGAAGACAGATCTCCACCACAGGGCTCCAAAAAAATTAAAAAGGGTTCATTTTGTGACTCAGATAAAGCCATCCTGCAGGAAGAGACAGCTCTGCCCCTCAGTTACTATCTGCATTAGAGAAGTGCTTAAAGCAGGATCTGGTGGGCCACTGCCCTTCTCTGCAGCTTACTGTCCGTTGCTTAGATTTCTTCCTGCCATCCCAAAGCACAAACCCATGTTAAGACTAGACAACATCACTCTTAGTGTTCTGGCAGAACCAGTGCAAGAATTCCACAAGCAAGAACAAAGTTTAAAGCTTTCAAGCAAGAGCTAGCCAACTGATGATTCTTTCACCACCCTTCAGATACATTATGTAGATAAAAGTCAAGCTTTTCTTCCTCCACTGGCTTTGCTGTATACAACCGATTTAATATGGTAGTTACACAATGCAAGGTCAGAGTTAGCTTTTTTGCCTCTCTGAGAATCTTGCTGCCTTTTCATTAGTTTATGGACAATGACTGAAGCCTTCTGGTTATCTCTGCAGAACCATCATAGCACAATTCTGGTTTTAACCTATCAAGCAGATTAATTTCAAGTAAAACAAAATTTACAGCCTAAAAGGAGTAAGACCTAAGACCTCCTTTTGCATCCTACTTTGTTTAGTATATCCTTAACTTGCAGGATTACTTATCAAACTGCACTAAAACAGATGTCTTGATAGAATTCACTGAAGAATGAGACTGTGTGTGAAGAGGGAGAGCCTCTGTAATTACATGAAAACTAAGTCTGAAAGGACTAATCAACTCCACTTCAAAGAAAACATCTGGAGTTGGGAAGCAGAATGGATTTCCTCTTCCTTCTGCACATCACCTTTTGCACTGCCTTAAGAAAACAAGTCATCCTTTGAAGTCTGAAGCAACCAGTTCTGACTTCCACATTAGAAAGGAAGCTGGTGGACTAATTCACCCAGTCTAGCAAAACATATTCTGAGCTTGTGTCAGCCATTTCCAAAACAGGGGTTCCAGATCATGGCTACCTATGTTTGTGAAGGCAACTATGGGAGCACTCAGGAGTTTCATTTAAGCTCAGAACTCTTGTACATTCAAGTCTACTATCTGTCTTGAATAGTTGGCCACAAACCAAAAAGCATGTCTCCTGCTGCATAGGTGTCTAAGGCAGAGCAACACACAAAAACGCTGTTCCAGTCCAATGGTGAGTGACCAACCAACACATTTTTATTTCTAATTGAAGTAAAACAGCTCAAACAGCACTAGGAACATAAATAATCTTTTATTTGAGTTAAAAACAAATCAGAACAAAACCAAACACACACACCAAACACCTAGGGAAGAAGAAATTAAATTTAGCTCAAAGAGTATTAGGCTATTTTCTTATGCAAATCAAAACATTTGAACATTGGTCTCAGCATACTTTTTACAGCTTGCAACCAAATAAGACAGCAAATTCAGGACAAGAGGAAAGAGAGGCAGGGATTACATTTTCTGCTGTTTCTACAATACTTAGCACAGAGGGGTCCTGCATGGTGGATCTTGACACTATGGTTAAACAAACAAGAGAACAAGCATTATGTTAGTCATTGAAAGTACTCCTTACCTGCTGGAGGTTGACTTCTGCATCCAGTAGCTCCTCTACTGCAGATGTTGGTACAGACATATTTTGATGAAGGAAGTCTGAGAATGTCTCATTGTCAACCAGGAAATCCTTTAGTTTCAAGTCTAGAAAGTACAAAACAAATAACATTCTGGTCAAGGCAAAGCCAAAAGGAAACTCATGTGAGAACTTTGAACAGGAAAAGCAAAGCTGAGAAATGGTGAGGGGGAATTACACAAACCATACACAAACACGGGAAAAGAAGAGCTACTGGCAAAGTGCTCTGCAACTTGGCAGCTTTGAGAGATGTCAATTCATGATGACTTGTTTTTAAAGTGTTGTGGGTTTTTTTTTTTTTTGAGATCAACTCGCTTTCACACCATTACTTCAGCTCAATTTGCAAGTATGCACACAAAAGCAGCAAAGCACACCAAACTGCTCCCCTAATCCAGGGCAAAACCTAGTCCAGCATTAGCCCTGCACAAAGATTCAGCTTCACTTAATCCTTGTGTTGTTCCTGAACAGCAGGATTTACTAGCCTGTGTATAATTATGTTAATAGTAGGTGTACTGTACCATAAATTTCAAAGTCTGACATATGCAAACACACAGATATACAGAATCACATGCAGATCTATGAATCAATCTTAACCACTTGGCAAAATTTCTGAAAATGGTTTTTAATTCCATCTTCTTTCCCTAAAGCTTCACCTTCTGAAACCATTGGTGTTTCAGATCTTGGCTTTAAAACAGATTTGTGTATCTCAGAACAGAGGGGAACCATCTAGAAATTATAACCCATGTACACTATTAAAGTTCACAAACCTGGAGCTTAAGTAACTGACCCTCACTCTTTTGGATTAGTTATATGGGTTTTTGTTTGGGGTTTTGTTTTGTTTCCATTTCTAAAGAGAGAACAATTCTATCTTTACTATGCTTAACTATAGTTAACTTTATATGCTTAACTATCTTTACTATGCTTTCCTATAAGCAGTGATGAGGAAAGCAGCTATGCCACAAAGAGCTGAGAGAACAAGTCTCAGGGGATTTACCAGGGTGAAGCTTTCCAGGCTAAACCAAGTCAACCACCAAGGCATCATATTCCTTTTTCTACTCTAGGAAAAGAGGATGCTGCAGTCCATGGCAAAGAGTAGAAAAACTGAGCTCTAAAAGGAATGCAGTGCAAGGGAGCCCCAAGAGTTTGTACCTCCCCCC